>NW_020769367.1:6352140-6369967 GCF_900518735.1 Pseudonaja textilis | reverse complement strand
TGTGTGTGTGTGTATATATACACACACACACATTTTACAGCATATATTGAGCAATGGTTAATTTTTTTTTCTTTATCATTGAGGTAATTTGCCTTATTATAGTAACTCCTTCGTTCTTTTAATGTTTTAATTTCTCTATATAGTTTATAATTAAATGCACGTCTTCTGTCATTTCCATAACTTATCCAAATAGCAAATATTACCTTTTCTTTAACCAATCATACCAAATGTTCCATATTTCATAATAGTCACTCTCTTGTTTATTTTTTAACAATTTGGTTAGGCTATCCACCTCAGCATATTCATGTATTTTTTTAATTACCATATCCTCTGAAGGAATGAAAGACAGTTTCCAGTTTTGTGCGTAGGTTATTCTGGCCGCAGTTATGATGTGCAAAATTAAATATTGATATTTTTTCTTCATGTTTAAATCTATCATACTTAGCAGAAAGGTTTTGGGTTCAAGTTTTAAATTTTGTTTTGTTATATTTAAAATCCAATTTCTAATATTTCTCCAAAACTTCTGAGCACATGGGCAAGTCCACCACATGTGAAAATATGTTCCTTGTGCGTAGTTACATTTCCAACAGTTGGGTGGTGGGTTGGGGAACATCTTAGCCAGTCTCGCAGGAGGTAGGTGCCAGCGATGAACCATTTTGTATAAGTTTTCTTTCTACGAGACTGACATGGTTAATTTGTAATTTGTTTGCCAGATGTGTTCCCACTTATCTAATTCAATACTATGACCCACGTTTTTAGCCCAAATTATCATAGATTCTGAGACTATTTCTTCTTTTAATTTGTAATCCAAAAGATATGTTTTACTAATTGTTTTCTTTTCCTCTCCTAGCTATATTTTATCTAATTATTGTGGGGTCATAATAAAGCCAAATTGTTCTCTATCTTTTTTATAATGGGTTTGATTTGTGCAAAGGGCTACCATGCTATCTCCTTTCCTTGAATTTGTATTTGGTTCCTATTTTTAAGCTCTCCAAGTATCATATAGTAAATTTTATACCTGACAATATTTTCATAATCCAATAGATTTGGATATGTGATTGCTTCCAATGTAGATAGCCACAGTGGAACCTTTGAGTAGTGTTTTTTTTAATCTTTCCCCAGATATTGAACAACACATTTCTCACATGGTGCCTTTGGAAATATGAATGTTGTTTAGATTTTCCATCCCACATGAAGGCGTGCCAGCCAAGTTGGAGATCAAAACCTTCTATAATACTAAAAACCTTCTATTTTCTAATTTAACCCAATCCTTAAGCCAGTTTACTATAGCAGCATCATAATATAATTCAAAATCTGGAAGGCCAAATCCTCCTTTTTTCTTGGCATCCTGTAATAATTTATATTTCACTCTGGGTTTTTTCCTCTGCCATATAAATTTAGATATACATTTGTTTAATTCTAAAAAAAAATTCTTTTCCAACTTGATTGGCACTGTCTGAAACAGGAACAACAGTTTTGGCAAAATATTCATTTTTACTATCGAAATACATCCCAATAGCGACAACTGCAATTTGGCCCAATTATCTAAATCTTTAACTATTTGCATTAACTTATCATAGTTATCTTTTTTAATCGACAAACATCTAGCAGTCAACCAGATCCCTAAGTATTTTACTTTATTTACCACCCGCATACCTAATTTATTTGCTAGTTCTTCCTTCTGCTCCTTTGTACATTTTTTTGTTAACACTTTTGTTTTTTCTTTGTTAATTTTTAACCCTGCCACGTTTCCATATTCTTCTTTTTCTCTTAGTAGTATAGGGCTCATTTCTAAGGGTTCTTCTAATATAAATGCCATATTATCGGCAAATGCCTGGAGTTTATATTCTTTTTAAATTTTTAGTCCTCTAATCTCTTGATTTTGCCTGATTTGTACTAAGAGAGTCTCTTCTGCCAATATATACAGTAGAGAAGCTAGGGGGCAGCCTTGTCTTACTCCCTTATTTATCTTTATGGTATCTGTATTTTCCCCATTTATTAATATTTTTGCGGTTTGCATGTTATAAATTGTCTTAATAAATCCTATAAAATTTTCACCAAATTTCATACCTATCACTTGTTTAATAAGGAAGTTCCAATTCAGGTTGTCAAAAGCCTTCTGGGCATTTAAAAATATCAATGCCATTGTCTTGGTGGAGTATACTTCATAATATTCTAATATATCCATAATGGTTCTTGTATTTGGTTTTATTTGCCTATGGGGGAGGAAGCCATTCTGATCAGTGTGGATAATTCTACTTAATACTCTCTTTAATCTTTCCGCCAATATTGTAGCCATTATTTTGTAATCTACATTTTAAAGTGATATTGGTCTATAGTTTTGAATTTTTTGTGGGTCTGGTTATTCTTTATAAATAAGGGTAATACATGCTTCCAACCATGATTTAGGCATGTTAGCATTCTCCAGGGCTTCATTGTACAAGCCATTGTTCATCTCTATTGCTTCTTGGAATTCCTTATAGAATTCTGAAGGAATTCCATCTGGACCAGGGGTCTTATTTGCTTTTTGTGTTCCAATTGCCTTCCTAATTTCTTCTATAGATATTTTATTATTCAAATTTTGCTTCTCTTCATCAGTAATTCCGGGCAAGTTCTTTTCATTCAAATATTGATCAATAGATTCTTCTGGTATTTCTTCCTGTTTATACAATTTCATAAAAAAAAACCTTAGCAATTTCTTTCTTTTCTTGGGTCTGCGTGCATAATTTCCCTTCCTGATCTTGGAGAGCTACGATCGTTCTCTTTTCTTCTTCTTTTTTAATTTTATGGGCTAAACAGCTCCCCGGCTTATTTGCATTTTCAAAATAATTTTGTTTTGCTAATTTAATTTTTCAGGCCAAATCTTACTGTGCATTTAAATTTATTTTATGTTTTACCAGATCAATTTCTTTCTTAATGTTTGAGTTGTTTGGGTCCTTTTGTCTACTTATTTCCAAATCTTTCAGTTTCTCCCTCCATATGTTTTGTTGCTATCTTTTTTCTTTATTCTTTTTTAGTACTATAAGCAATAGTTAGACCTCTCCCATAGGCTTTGGCCGTATCCCAAAGATTCTGTAGAGAGGTATGTTCTCTTTTGTTTATTTCAAAAAATACATTCAATTCTTTCTTTATCATATTCTTTATCTCTTAAAATGGTATTGTTAAATGTCCATCTTCCAATTTTTCTCTTTCCTTTCCATTTAATTTGAATGGGATTATGGTCAGCCCATAGACTTGGCAAAATCTCAATCCTTTCAATATTCTCCATTAACCCAGGGTCCATCCATATCTGATCTATTCTGGACCAAGAGTGGTGGGGGTTCGAAAAAAAGGTTTACTGTTTTTTATTTGGATTTAATTCTCTCTACACATCTTTCAAGTTAAGTTCTCTTATCATATTATTAAAAGACAAAGGGAGTATTCTCCTTTCCTTTCCTTTTTTTTAAGTTCTATAATCTTTATCTTTGTCTGGGACTGCATTATAGTCTCCTACGATGCATACATTAGCATACTAAAATTCTATTATTGTATGGTGAAGCCTATTATAAAAGTCTTTTTGGTTTGTATTCGGGGCATATATTGTGACTAATAACATCTTTGTTTGATTTACATTTATTTCTATAAAGAGCATTCTCCCTTCTTGATCTTTGTATATTTATGTTGCAACCAATCCTTTACATATACTACAATACCCCCTTTTTTTGGTTTGCAAGTGCCAAGTACATTTTACCCAAATTTATATTCTTTAAGAGGTCTGCTTGATTGTCTGGAATATGCACTTCTTGGATACAAGTTATGTCAGCGTTTTGTTTTTTAAGTTTCTCAAATATCTGTTTTCTTTTTGATGATAGATTTAAACCATTTATATTGACTGAAAATAAAGTGATTTCTCTATCAGTGTCACTGACTGTGTAAGGCATTTCTCGTTTCATTTCTTGTTCTAGGCTCTTTTTTTCTTAGTCTGTTGCCTTTCCCTTCTTCTCTATGATTTTGGGGTTCAGAGTGTGAATCAGATTCTTTTTCTCCAGAGAGTTGTTCCTCTTGGCTTCTTGTATTTAGGTCGTCTCTACTTTCTTGTTCTTCCTCGGGTCCTAGGTGTCGTTCACGAAATTCCTGTGCTTTTTCAATTGTATCAATTTTGTATTTTTTGTCCTGTCATGAAACTAAAAGCCCCTCTGGGGTGAGCCACCTAAATGGAATACCATTTCTAATAAGCTCAGTTGATAAAAATTGGTAGCCCCTTCTCTGCTCTCTGACTCTCCTAGGTATTTGTTTCAGTGTAACCACTTCATGATCTTTGTATACAAGTGGTTCATCTCTGGTCTTACTATAGAGCAGGTCTTGTGTTATCTTCCTCGCAAATCGAATATGAACCTCTCGGGGTAGTCTGTGTCTCCTCGCATAGTGTGTATATACTCTGTAGACCTCGTCTACATCATTTTCAATTTCCAGTTTGGGTTTCTGTACAGCCGTCGCTATCAGATTGTCATAACTGCACATAAATCTTCCTTTTTGTCTTCCACCACATTTTGGAACCTAAGATGAAATGATGCCTTCTCTAATTCCATGTGTACCATCGAATCCTGAAGTTTGCAGTAGAGCACTTTCCAATTTTGTTCTGAATCCTCTAATTTCTTCTCCACCATCTCCGTTCTTGCCTCTGCTAAATTTAATTTCTGTTCATTTTTAATCACTTTTTCCTGCATCTTTCCAATCTTACTATTCAAATTTTGTATTTCATTTTTCACTTGTCCTATTTCAGTTCTCATCTCTGTTTTCATATCTTCATGGTTCCTCGCTATCAATTCGTGGGTTTTTGCCATCATTTCCTGCATCATAGTGAGCGTTGCCTGTACTGTCTGCAGGCTTTCAGCTGAACTAGTTTTTTCTGCCAATAGCATTGCATCTATAGATCTCTGCCCCTAGGTGAAGACATTGTTGTTGTAGTTTTCTTTCCTGATTTTACATTTGTAATTGATGTTGTCACCATTTTAACTATCTGTAGCAGCTCTTTCCAATCTACCATCAACTATCCCTAGTAGAGCACAATTTTCGTCTCCTTTTCAGTTCAATAGTAATATTAATACATGTATCATTATATTATTAATTATTAAATTCTATTATGGAAAATCACAATCAGCTCTTATTTCTAGTTTTTCTTATTGAACTTATTCAGCTATTACAATAGTTAAGATAATTCAATATTAATCAAATACAGATATATTTACTCACAAAATCAACAGTCTTATATGCTTAATTAATTAATTTAAAGCAGCCAATTCATTAAAGTAATTAAATTCTTATCTATATCAATTAATCTACTTCCTTAGAGTTCTTAATTATACGCTTACCTCAGAATAAAAATACCTCAATTTCTTACTATATGATTATTATTCAAAGGTCTGAGTTCTATATTTATACAACACACTTTCAATTGTCCAGTTATTCAAAAATTATTAACCAGTATTCTTAACTCAATATTCTAACACATACATATCTATTAAGATTATGTTTACCAATATTACTTAGTTACATCTATGATTGACCAGTTGAATGATGTTCATGGATCTTCTTCTTCTTTTGATAAATACCTTATTACAGTTCCTAGTTCGAGTTCAAAATGTCCTCTTTAAATTTGCACAGTCACTTCCACTGTTTCATTTCTCCTTTCTATTTTGGCTTCTTCTTCTTCTTGCTCCTTTATTCTTTTTCTCCACACAGTCCTAGTTCCACTTATAAATCTTAGTTATCTTATTTCTTCCTTTTTTCTTTATCAGTTATCAAACAAATATTGCAATTATAAGGTTTCTTTCCTCAATCCTTTCCTTAAATCTTTTAAAGTGTCAATTGTTCTCCTTTCAAGTTTTTACTCTCAGCTGTTCTTCCGATCTCTCTGTCTCACTTGGACACGTCACTGTCACTTTCTCTTTCTTCCCATAGTTCTCAAACGTCAATCGCCTGAAAATATAGTTATACAACCCCCTTTTCAACTCCCAAAGTAAAAGTAAACAGTGTTGTCTCACCCTTCAGCTCTTCCGTTTTCAGCGCTCCATTAATCAGCACAAATTACTGCCATTTCTTTAGTTAGTACTCCTTCCGATATTTCTGCCGCTTTGCTGCACTGTTCAGTTTGGAGTTTCAATTTTCAATTTCCCTTTGTAGCATAAATCAGTATTCTGGAAATCTTCTTTAAGTTCACCTTTCCACTACTCAAATTTGCTGTTTTCCACTCTTTGTTTCCTTCCTTCTTCTTTAAGCTGCTGGGCTGCCACGTCTATGGTTCCGATCTGTACGATCTCCCTCTTCTGCTGCTGGTTTTCGGGGGGTTCTCTTGTAATCTCCGGAATCGCGGCACCTCCCCGAGATCTTCAGGCCTTCCACTTTCGTCTGTCTACCCCTCCAAGGTCAAACACGCTCCTGGAAGCCACCAAACAGTGAAAATTGGAGCCTTTCAGAGCAGCGATCCGCTCCTCAGCTCCACATCAATGCAGCGCCCAGCTGGAAGGTAGTATGCACCATCACTTTCAAGAAGAGACTGGACAGCCATTTTTCCAGAAAGTCCTTGGCTTACAACAGTTCATTTAGTGATTGTTCAAAGTTACAACAGCATTGAAAAAAGGAACTCACGACCATTTTTCATACTTGTGAGCCTTGCAGCTTCCCCAAGGTGATGTGATCAAAAATTGAGGTCCTTGGCATCAGACTCATGTTTATGATAGTTGCAATGTCCTGGGGTCATGTGATCCCCTTTTGTGGCATTCTGACCAGAAAAATCAATGGGGAAACCAGATTCACTTAACTGAGTTACTAACTTAACTACAGTGATTCACTTAACTGTGGCAAGGTTGGTTGTAAACTGGGGCAAAATTCACTTAACAAATGTCTCACTTAGCGACAAATTTCAGGCTCAATTGTGGTCATAAGTCAAGGACTACCTGTATAGGACTCTCCTGCTTGAGCAAGGGGTTGGATTAGAAGACCTCCAAGGTTTTTCCCAACTCTATTATTCTATCTTCTGTGTTCTAATTGTAAAGGCTCATTGTACATGACAGAAGCAACATCTGCAGCCTTCCTTCATAGAATATTTCTACCAAAGTTATACCAGGACTTTGGATCTCTGCTCTTATATTGATTCAGCTTTGGAAAGGGCATTGGTGCTTACCTGATATGCCCATTCTCTGTGAGCTGTGAAGAGCATCCAGGCATGGGAGGTGCTTCTGTCTCTTGTCCAATAGGCTGAGCTAATTTCTGAGGACACTCCTTGAGGTTCCTCCTTAGTGTCCCCAGTTTTGGCGAAGTCAAAGTTCATCGCTGTTCTTCACCTTTGCTCTGTAGACTTGGCCGGGAATAGACCCACACCAGACACTCTGGGTGGGGCTGGATGCTTTTCACAGCTCACAGAGAATGAGCGTGTCAGGTAAGCACCAATGCCCCTTCTCCAGGTGAGCTGTTCAGAGCATCCAGGCATGGGACATACCAAAGCTTGGTGTGTCCTACATGAGGGTCTCCATCTGGTTTGGAGTCCCCCCTTTGTTACGTGTGGACCCATTGCAAAACTCTTCTTCCTAAGGCTGCTTTTGCGGAAGTGAAAATGTCCAGCTTATAGTACCTTATGAACAGCGACGGTGAAGCCCACATCACCACCCTACAGATCTCCTCGATCGACACCTGAGTAGCCCAAGTAGCCAATGTCACAGCGCTCTTAGTTGAATGTATTGTAATACCTGTAGGCACAGGCAATGACTGAATCTCGTAAGTCCTGGCAATCATGGCTCGCAGCCAACTGCCAACTGCCAACTGTCAATGATATGATCTTGCTTCCTTGAGTAGAAGGTTAAAAGGAGACGAAGAGCACCTCCATCTTCCTAACAGATGCAGTTCTGTCTGTGTAGATTTGGAGTGCACGTTGTACATCTAATAAATGCCACTGTTGCTCTAGACCGTGAGAAGTTGGGGAGTATCAACTCCTGTGCTCTGTGGAAGGCCGAATTAATTTTGGGATCTAAAAGGACAACTCTGTCAGAATAGAAAATGCAAAGATCTTGTCTCACTGACAGAGTGGCTAACTCAGAAATTTGTCTTGCAGATGTTATTGCTACTAAGAACACCACCTTGTATGTAAGTAGGTGGAGACTCATGGTTCTCAGAGGCTCAAAAGGTTGTTTTGTGAGTGCTGAGAACAACTTGTTTAGATCCCAGGTAGGTTATCTATGGATCACTGGAGGCTTCAAATTAGTGGCCCCACGGAGGAAACTGTGTATTCTTGGGTGATGAGCGATGGATGTTAGATCACCACAAGTAATGACCAAGGCGAGAGCTGTCACCTGTCTACGTGGTGTTCCGTGATAATCCTTTGTGTAAGCCTTCCTGGAGAAAGTCCAGTATTTGCACCACCAATGGAGAGGTGGGGTCTATTTACATCTTGTCACCCACCTGCAGATGTTCCAGGTGGTGGTATATATACAGTTCATGGAAGGATGTCTGGCCGCTTGGATTGTAGAGATAACTTTATTGGAGAGCTTCTCACCTTTCAGGCATCTCCACTCAAGTGCCTTATGGCTAGGTGCAGCCATTGTGGGTCCGGATGTTGAATTGGACCCTGTGTGAACAAGACTCTGTCTGGTGGGATTCTCCATGGGTCTGTTGTCGATAGATCCCTGAGATCTGCAAACCACGGACCAGTATGGTGTCACCAACAATGGTTCCGCTTTCTCCTCTAGAAGCTTCTGGACCACCTTGGGAATCAGTGGAAGGGGAGGGAAGGCATATAGGTCTCGAGGCCAGCGACAGCATACAGCATTGACTCCCTCTTCTCCTTGTGTTGGAAATCTGGAAATGAACCTCAGGAGCTGTGCGTTGAGGGATGAGGTAAAGAGCTCTATGATCAGTTGGCTGAATAGATGTTGGATCTCCTGGAACAGACTCGGGTGCAGGCGGTCAACAGTGGCCCTGTCTGCCTGGATGTTGGACTGTCCCGAGATGTTTTCCCCTTTGATGGAGATTAACTTCCTCTCCGCCCAGCAGCATAGTCTCTCTGTCTCTCTCATTAGTGATATTGAATGCGTGCCCCCATCTGTTTATGTGGGCTTTTGTGCCCACGTTGTCAGTCAGGATGAGGACATGTTATCCCTGGTCAGTGGTAGAAATTTGCAGAGGGCCAGATGGACTGCTCAATTCCAGCCAGTTTATGCTGGAGGCCTATTCCGTCGTGGACCAGTGACCCTGAGCTGTAAGGGACTGACACCCCATCCAAACAGACTTGCATCTGTTGTAATAGTCTGTCTGTGAGCGTCCTTGAAAAAATAGCCCTTGTTGATGTTTGTTGTGGTCTACCAGTGAAGCGATATGAGGACCTCTGATGGAATGGTGACCTTGGACCTGGCATTGCTCTTTCCTGACTGTTGATAAGGGAGCCGAAAACCACTGAAGGGTTCTGGCGTGGAGCCGGGCCCAGGGAACAATACAAATGCATGAGATCATTTTTCCTAATAGTTTGGATAATTAGGCCAGGGGTACTCATTTGAGAGTTCTAACCTCTTTTGACAACTGTCTAATGCTACTCTGCCTGCCCGGTGATAGGGATATCTTCCCAGCCATTGTATCAATTATGGCTCCCAAGTGCAGGAGGCAAGCCGATGGTGTCAAGTGACTCTTGGCCCAATTTATTGAAAATCCATGCTGTTAGAGAACCTGTAGGGTGACCTGAGTTCAGCCTGCTGGCTGGATGATGACAAAATTAATGTGTCATTGAGATAGCATTGGAGCCAACTGGCTTACTCCTAAGATGGCCTGCTAACACCGCCAGAACCTTTGTAAAGATCCGGGGGGCTGAGGCCAGGCCAAATGGAAGAGCTATATACTTGAAGTGTTTTTTTATTATAACAGAATCTCAGGAATCTGCTATGCATGGGTCTGATAGGAATATATAAATACGCCTCTGTTAAGTCTATTGACGTTAAGACATCTCCTTCCCTGATACTGCAAAGGATTGATTACAAGGAGCTCATCTTAAATCTCCAGGAAGTCATTCAGGCCTTTTAAGTCCAGAATTGGTCTCCAACCCCACAAACTTTTAGGGACCACAAATAGATGTGAATGAAATCCTTGCTCTTGTTGATCTGGCAACATGGGTTGGATTGCGTGGATCTCCAGCAAATGTTGAATTGCTGTTTCCATAAGAGTCCTTTTGGTAGGATCCTTGAAACAGGGCACATCATAAAAAAATTCGAGGGTGTGGAGAGGAATTCAAGAGAGAGACCTGATCTTATGGTCTCTCTGACCCAGGCATCTGATGTAGTGGATTCCCATTGACCTATGGAAGAGTTCGGAATTATTTTACTTTGGGCGACAAAAGGACTTGTTTCCTGCCCCATGAAAGGACCTTTTGTTCTGCCCCCCGCCCCCATTTCTGTCCCCAAAGACAGATCTTTCTGTCTGCTGTCCTTGTCTATACCCAAAGGGCCTTTATGATCTTTGGGAATAGGATCCTTGATAGAAGGGACGAAAGGAACCCCTCCAAAAGGATTGGGAAGGTCTACTGTCAGGCTTGTGAAAAAGGGAGGGGAGGATTTTTTTTTATTTCGAGATTCCACCAGGAGTGGCTCCAGGGCAGATCCAAACAGTTTGTCCACTTCAAAGGGAGCGGATGCCAGCTTCCACGTATGTTTGGTGTCCGCCTGCCAATATCAGAGGCAGAGTAGGCTTCATGCAGTGACTTGGGATGCTATGGCTCTTGATGAGAATTTTGTCCGAATTAAAGGTTGCATCTGCAGAGAATTCTGGAGCTGCCATCACTTTCGCTATGTCCTGATGTGCCCTGGTATTTGATGAAGGAATGGAATCTCTCAGGTGATGGAACCACCTTAGGAAAGATCTGGTAAAGAATGAAGTGGCTATAGCCATCCTGATAGCCCATGCATCTGCTAAATGAGCCCTGTGAAGAGCTAATTCTGCTCTCTTATCCTCTGGTTTGAGAGCTTCTTCCGCTTCACTAGGTATAGGTTCGATGGCACAGTGGTTAGAGTGCAGTACTGCAAGCTACTACCATTGCAATTTGGCAGATTGAATCCCACCAGGCTCAAGGTTGACTCAGCATTCCATCCTTCCGACCTGGGTAAAATGAGAACCCAAATTGTTGGGGACAATATGCTAACTCTGTAAACCACTTTGAGAGGGCTGTAAAACACTATAAAGTGGTATATAAGTCTAAGTGCTATTGCTATAGCGGAAGGAGAGGCTAGAGTTATTACAGGTTCATTACGATGGGGGCTAGTAGGCTAGTTGGATTGGGATACGCAGCAGTAGAGGACCAGTTTCTGAACTAATTCAGTGAACATTTGTGGGACTGGAATGACCTCCGCTTCGGTGAAGGTTGTGAAAATATTAAGTCATCTGACTCCTCCTGCGCTGAAGGCGGTTGGGAGGTAGAATTTGGATTGTCAAGGCATGCGGTGTTTTTAGCTTTGAACAGTAAAGACTTAAATAGATGTGGGCAGAATAGTCCCGTGAAAATAGGTTGATCTGGAGCTAAGCCCTCATCATCTGACATGTCCTTCTCTAGCTGCTCTGCCTCAGTGATGATGAATCATTGTCGAGAGGATACTGACATAATTTGTTCCAGCTCATCTATTTGGTCTTCCCTACATTGTGTACCCTGGTCAGGAATATGAGGTGTTGGGAAATTTGCCCCCTGGGAAGGTACCTGAAGTTGAGTTGATCTGCTCTGCTTGGCGACCTTGGAGATTGAAGGTAATGCTCAGGACCTGTTTGCTGTTGTCTTGCCATGAAAGTCTGCTGTACTCGTCCTGCGATGCCTTGTTTGATAGTTTGCTCCATCCAAAGTCTCATATGAGGAGGAATTTCTTGGGAAAGAGATTCCTCTGCTCGAAGACCAGTGGCCATGTGGGTGAATGTAGCCTCAGGAGCCCTACGTGGTGCAGGTATTACAGTTGAAGTGCTTGCTTGGTCTGGCAAGATGTTGCTACACCTGGATTGCATTGACAGATCCAGAGGAGGAGCTGGGATGGAGCTTGGAACAGGAGCGATTTTTGGAGGAGACAATGTTTGCTTATTTTTTCAGCCTCACAAAGGCACTTTTTTTGTCTAGTGCCTTTTGACGCCTCTTAGCGTCTTTCTCAGCAGCCTTTGAAGGCTTTTTTGAGCCCGATGATTTGCTCTTGGTTTTGGCCATGGCCTTTCTGGCTGCCGCTCTAGAGCCTGAAACGATGGAGTCAATAGAACTTCCACTTTCTACTGCAACCCCTGGATACAGGAGCTGTAGAAATGTGAGGCTTAAATTAAGGGTGGTTGGCTCGCCTAGGGGCCTGCTCCAGAACGGGCAGGGACTCCCTCAAATGTAAATGATTTAATCCCCTTTTTATTAATT
This sequence comes from Pseudonaja textilis, assembly GCF_900518735.1. The sequence goes on along the minus strand of NW_020769367.1, from coordinate 6,357,582 downwards.
AATTAATATCCAATAATTTGAATTAATGTCAAATAAAGATACACCTTAACTGCCCAGAGTAGGATCCAACAGCCTAATTAATACTGGGTTGGCAACAGCTTTAATGCACAGGCGGTCACAGGCCTGGGTGCTAGCTGCTGTTCTGCTGACTGGAGCTGGATGTGAGGGATTTGCCAACTGAACTCCTTCAGTGAATCTTTAAGGTTTGTGAGTTGTTGCTGAAGGCCCTGTAAAGCTGTGCTGGAACAGCCCTGTTAGGGATTAACAGTCTAATTAAATAGGCAAGGCACTGATGCTTTTTTAAAAAAGGACTCAAATCTGCTAAATATAATTTGCAGTTTGTAGATACAAACAAAATGGCACCAGCCATTATTTTTGGTGCGCAATAGTTCAGTCAGCACCCCCAACAAGAGCTCAGTAACTTAAAGAATTAAATCAATGGAAATCTTTTAACAGTGCCGGGTAGAGGTAAAAGCGCTAATGCCAACCCCCATGAAGTTTAGGTACACTTTGAGGGGAATCAGCCCAGGGCGTCTGATATTTTAATATCTTGGTGCAAACATGAGCCTGCGCTCATCGTGCCACAACACCCTTTACAAAGGCACGGCAGCCTGTTCAAAAAAACAGCCGAGAAGTAAGGGAAGATTCCAATCTCTCTGCCTTTCGGTCAGTTTGAATGAATAAAGCTGTTGTTTTTGAGGCGCAAGCTCGGGGAGCGCCTGAAGCCTGATTTGGAGCTTTTAGAAGCTCTGCCAGCCAGATTATTTTAATTGCTTCAGCTGCTTCCTTGAGGCTATAATGGTGGCCTGAGGAAAAATGATCAGGTGCTGGCTTGAGCACTCAGAGCGCCGTTGGGGCCCTCGCTGTAGGCTTAAAAGCTCTGATGGCCACGTGGTGTTAAAAACGGCGTCAGTAGCTATATATAATCTTTTGAAAGTCACAACCTTCTATTTGCAGCCAGAAGCTGCGATCAGACCTTTTTTATTATTGCTACTCGCTTTAAGACAATCCAGCCAAGAGAAATATGCCCTTCTCGAATGAAGGCTGAGCAAAAACTGGGGACACTAAGGAGGAGCCTCAGGAGTGTCCTCAGAAATCAGCTTAGCCTATCAGATGAGAGACAGAAGCACCTCCCATGCCTGCTCTCATCTAGAGAAGAGCCCTTTCTTCATTCACCTTATTCTTTTAATAAGCTAATATTTACTTATTTGAATGAATCAAAGTGTACAATAAAATGTATCCGTAATCAAGATTCTTCAAATACTGAGTGTGAATTAATATAACACACCCTTCTATCCTGATTCTTTTTTCTTAAGTCAACTGGGTTTCAATCTAATAAATAATTAGAATATTCATATTTATAACTGTTGCTTTTTCCCAAGATCATGGGGTCATCTTTTGCAACCTTCTGACAAGCAAATCAATGGGGAAGCTACATTCACTCAGCAACTGGGATACTGACTTATCAACTGCAGTGATTCACTTAACAACTGTGGCAAGGAAGGTCGTAAACTGGGGCAAAATTCACTTAAATGTCTCACTTAACAGAAACCTTGGGCTCAATTATCATAAGTTGAGGACTACCTGTATAATCACACCAGGTCATACTTTTCAAGTGTATCTCTTACTGGTGGAAATTCCAGACACTCTATCCATATAACAGCTACTTACAGCTACTAGATTACCAAGATCTTGCCAGAAAGCAAAATGGGGAAACTGTTCCATGCCCTTTGCTCCTACTATCAGACGCTGGTAGAGGAATCCTCCAATGATGTATACTGCAATTAGTGAGGAAAATCTGAAAGAGAAAACAAATACTAACAAAAGATTCACATACAAAATACTGTATTTTTCGGAGTATAAGACACTCTGAAGTATAAGACACACCTAGCTTTTGGGGAGGAAAACAAGAAAAAAATCTGCCTCTGCCTCCCAGCAATTTGCCTCCTTGCATCAAACAGCCTGTTTCAGCTTCAGCACAGCCTGATTAGCACAAGCAGCTGATTGTCAGTTGGCTTGGCCTCCCAACAAACAGCTGTTTCAGGCTGCAGAGATTGTTATAGCCTATTGCCATCTCCGCACCCCCCAATTTTCAGTCTCTGCATCCCATTTTCAGCCGCCACATGCCCCTTATCACCCCATTCTGGGTGGTGGGGATCAAAATGGGCAGAAAATGGGGCACGGGAGGCTGAAAACAGGGCACCCGGAGGCCGAAAATGGGGTGTGTGGAGGCGGCAATAGGCTATGGCAATCCCTGCAACCTGAAACAGTTGATCATCGGGTGGGTGATCCAACCAACAATCAGTTGCTTGTGCTAATCAGGCTGTGCTGCAGCAGGCTGTTTGCTGTAAGGAGGCAAATTGCTGGGAGGCAGAGGCCAAAGGGTGGGGGTCGGTGGGTGAGCGGAGCTTCAGCAACATTTGCTGTATAAGATGCAGAGATATTTCCACCCACTTTTGGGGGTGGAAAAAATGCGTCTTGTGCTCTGAAAAATACAGTATATAACATTATAAAATAAAATACAAATGTATATACGCATGGCAGTTCTAGAGATACCCATGCAGAGACTATCCAGTAAATTGTGGCCCCAGGGATGATCAAGGCCATAATCCTAGAACTTGCATAGATCAAGAAGTGGAATCCCTCTAGATTGGAAATGGAACCAGTTGAAAGTGCAGAAAAACTTTCCAGCCTGGAAGCAGAGGTGAAAGTGACAAGGAGCTACCACAAGCCACAAATGAGAAAAGCAGAAGTTGCAGGGAAAGCTTGGGTGGGAGAGGAGCCAGACCCATCAATTCCTAAAGAATACTGGGACTTGGCCAAAGTGTTCAGTAAAAGGGAGTCTACTACCCCATCACCCCAGACTGTGCAGTCAAGATTGTCCTGGGAGCTAAGATGCCAAAGCCTAAATTTGATGATGCCCTGGGAAATGGAAGAATTCCAGTCATTCATCGACAAGAATTTAACCAGGGGCTTCATTCAGTCAACCAAGTCCCGCATGGCTGCCCCTGTGTTTTTCCAAGAGAAAATAGATGGTTCTCTTAGACTGTGCATTGACTACAGTGGGCTTAATGCCATCTGTGTGGAAAATGTGTACCCCATTCTGCTGAAAATGTGTTCCCCATTCTGCTGGGCCACTTGGCCAAGGAGAAATTTGGACTAAACTGGACTTAAGGGAGGTGTATTACCAAGTGTGGATTAAGAAGGGGAATGAATGGAAAAATGGCATGTTGCCAGTGATAAGCGATACCTCCACTGTTATGTGAACTATCAGCAAAATATCTGGGCTGAACTCTCACCCTTTGCTTAGGTTGCCTACGATAATTCAGTACACAGCAGTACTGGATTCACACCATTCCAAATGGCCACTGGCCTGGACTTTTTCCCTATGCCAGAACTCCCTCAACACACCCCTCAACTGTCATCATTGATTGTATTCGAACCCTGCAGAACATCTGGCCCATGGTCCACAAAGCGCTTTAATTTCAGTTAAATTACAAGTGTTTCTTGAATGGGAATAACCTAATGAACCAGGATCATTTATGTAAATCTCACATGTGCCTTTAGTAATCAGGTATTACTAAAATCTCTATTTAATTTATGATACAAAGTTGCTATTTTAAAATGATTTGATTTGGAATGCTTTTTCACCCTTAAAATTATTATGATAAGTTTTTGGAAGCTATTTAACTCAGAAAAGAACTATTAATTATTTCAAATCAACTTACGTGATTAGCAGTATAGAGCCAATACTAAGGTGACGGTGTACATTGTGATGCAATTCTTCCAGAGGACAAGCCAAGCTGCTCTCTAACTCAAAAACATAGGAACATTGCTTTATCTTCTCCCTCTCTTCTGCCACCATGGTGAAGCCAGTCTGTTTAGAGATGGTAGGAGTATAATGGCACACTAATCAAAGTTCAGCTGCCCCCGTCTTCTTGAGATATTCAGCAACAGAGTGCCCCACAATTCTCACAATCCTATTGTGGCCTGATTCATATACATAGCATGCTGACTGAAACTACTAAGAGGTGTAGTTCAGCACTATCTAGAGGGCTGGAGGTTCCATTTCCTTAGGCCAGGGGTGTCAAACACAAGGCCCCCAGGTCAGATCTGGCCCATGATGTGGTCAGATCTGGCCCATGGGCCATCCTGGAAAATGTAAGGGGCAGGCCTGCGTCACTTCAGCCCAATCTACCCAATCCTGGCAGAAACAGAGGGCCAGCATTGCACCGGCCCAATCTACCCAATGTGAAGAGGAAACAGCGTGTGAGCCTGGCCACTGAGCTGAGAGGCCCAGCGAAGAACTGGAGACTGTGCTTGCATCGGCCAGGCGAACAGGCTGGGTGGGGCTAGGCAGCTGGCCACTGTGTCTGGCAACAGCTGGCCAGTCTGCCTGACAACAGGTAGTAAGACTGGCCAGCTGTAGCTTGTTGGCCTAGCCCCTCCAAGCTTGTTCACCTGGCCTGCGCAAGCACATCTCTTCTCTGGGCCTCTCAATTCAATGCCTGGCCTCGTGCCACACCCAGTGAGCAATGTCAAGCTGGCCATGGCCACCCAGTTGGCCACACCTACCCAGTCAGCCATGTCCACCTGGCCCCCCCGAGGTCAACCACAGCCCTGATGTGGCCCTCAATGAAATTGAGTTTGACAGTCCTGCCCTAGGCTAAGGCATTACTAAATTATTTGAATATAGTCTCCATGATGTGCCTTTTTCTTACTCAATGCTCTCAGTATTACCACATATCTTACAATACATGCAAACATTTTGATATGTAATTTTTATGTGAAATGCATACCCTTTGCTTACTAATCAAAGCTCTGATATTATGTAGCATGGAACCAATAATGCAAATAGTATGGTAAGGGCTGAGTTATGTGCTAGTTTTCTTTAACATAATTCATTTTTGCTGCCCCACTCTTATACTCACTGCTAATGTTGTTCGGTTGCAGATAATCATTACTAAAGCTTTCCTGTCTTCCTGTGTACAATGGCTACCATAGGGATCGCCACCCTGATAGATCAGCAAAATCCAGCTAGCTGCCAAATCAGAAATATAAGAGATTCAATGAGGCATGAATATAATTATAAGAATGCGCAATAGATCTGTTCAAAATTATGTCTTACTTCCGTTTGCAAGATGGGTCTCATTGATTCGTCCTATTACTTTTTGTTTGTTGTCTATCTTGCTGATCTGCACCAGACCAGAATTGGTCATATTGTTGAAGACTTCCCGACATATCCTCAGTCTGTAAATGTACTGGCCATCACCATTCTTGCTTTCTGTTTCAAAACTGCAAAGAAAGGCAATTTGGAACTCATAATATAGAATCATAGGGCTGGAAGTGACCTCAGAGGTCCAATCCTCTGCTCAAGGAAGGAACCTTATAAATGATTCCAGTCAAATTGTTGTCCAGATTATTTTTGAAAACTAGCACCCA
>NW_020769367.1:6335925-6352130 GCF_900518735.1 Pseudonaja textilis | reverse complement strand
TTTTTTTTCATTAATCTACATTCAGTACCCCATAATGACAAAGTGAACATGGAACTTTAGAAATGTCTGTAAATTTATTAAAAAGAAAAAAACTGAAATATCACATTGACATAAGTATTCAGACCCTTTGCAACAATACTTGAAATTTAGCTCCCATGACTCCCATTTCTCTTGATCGTTGCCAACATGTTTCTATATCTTGACTGGGGTCGATCTGTGGTAAATTTAATTGATTGGACATGATTTGGAAAGGCACACACCTCTCTATAGAAGGTCTTACAACTGACAATGCATACTGTAACAGAACAAAAGCTATGAGGTCAAAGGAACTGCCTGCAGAGCTCAGAGACAGAATTATTGCAAAGCACAGAACTGGGAACGGCTAAAAATTTCTGTGGCACTGAAGGCTTCTAAGAGTATGGTGGCCTCCATAATTCTTAAAAAGAAGAAGTTTGGCACAACCAGGATTCTTCCGAGAGCTGGTTGCCCGGTCAAACTGAACAATCGGGTGAGAAGGGCTTTAGTAACAGAGGTGACCAAGAACCTAATATATTTAGGTTCCTAATATATTTAAAAATTCAGGTTTTTAAATTTTAAATTTGATTTTTTTTATTTTTATCAAATTTATTTTAATAAAATATTTTTGGAGTAAAAATCTATCTAAAAGTTTTCTATTTAACATACATTAATAATTTAGTTTATTCAGTATGAAACGGAGCTTAGTTATGTAGAATGAGGCTGTATATTCTGCAATATTTACATTTTTTGTAAACTCATTCATTCAAAGAATCCAAGTTCTGCAATATTAAAGATTCTATCAGCAAGAATGAGTCCTTTGTATTTAAAGAGCAATTATCATTTCAGATCCATCATGGCAGCGCCTGTTAGCGGGCATCCACTTACCTGCTGCCCGCCATGTCCCTCACCTTGTTGTGTCACTGCTGCATCACCAGCTGTCTCATTAAAGTGAATGAGACTGTCGGTGAGTCAACTGCAGCTCAGAGGAGGAGCTGCTACGGGACAGAGATGACAGCTGCTCTTTCAAAATTATTATTTAAATCAAGTTGATTTAAATCAAGCCTTTTTACTAGTGATTTAAATCATGATTTAAATTGACTTGATTTAAATCAAATCCACCCTGAGAGATCCTGTGTGGAAATGGGTCAGAGTTCCAGAAGGACAACCATTACTGCAGCCTTCCTCCCATCTGTGCTTTATGGCAGAGTTGCTAGGCTAGGGCTGTCAAAGTCAAGGTCTACGGGCCATATCTGGCCTGCGAGGTGGTTATATCTGGCCCATGGCACTGCCCTGGAAACTGCAAAGAACCTGCCCATGGTGCCTTGGCCTGGCCGAGGCTGACTGGATGCTGATCTACATCCTGGTGGCAGCCATCCGGGCTGGACTGCAGTCAGCCTTAGATCCACAGTGATGCCTTGACCCCCACCCCCGAATGTGCACACAGGAGGTGGCAAGCACGTGGGACCTGTTGTCCCTGGGGACTGCGTTCTGAACGCGTTCCTTTCACCCAAGACGCCAGCCCTCACGTGTTCACCACCTCCTGTGTGCACATCCAGGAGGTGGGGCTGTGGCACAGATTTAAGGCTGGCCACGGTCCAGCCTGGATGGCCGCTACCAGGTTGCAGATCAGCGCTGTGCTTCCATGCCCCACTCACCAGGCTTTCACTGGTACCACCCGCCGCTGCATGGGAATGCCACGCTGCCAATCTCTCCTCCTCCTCCTCTCACTCATCCCTTCCTGAGCATGGAGGAAGGAGATGGGAAGGAGGCAGAATGGGACCTTTAGGCCATGGAGCTTCTGCCTGCCGGCATGTGATGGACTATTGCAGAGGATGAACGGGGAAAATGGCAGGTGAGCAGTGGTGGTGTGCAGCTGCTGGCATTGCAGGGGAGGGGTGCAGAAGCAAAACTGTCCTCTCAGTATGGGGCATAGACTCTGTCCTGGTGTGGAGGCAACAGAGGGGAGGGTAGACAAAAAGGGAAGCTGCTGCTCTGCAGTTTTTCTAACCTGCCAGAAGCTCTGGACAGAGGCTTCCCATTTCGATCTTTCCCCCATCGTTGCCTCTGTGTGGCTCTGTGCTCACTTCTCCCAGACCCGCACACGTTTGTGTATGTGCACGCACGAAGGAGGTGGTGTCTGGCAGCAAGGGCTCACAACCTGCTGCAACCACCTGGTTGTACCTCCAAGAAGCAGGAATGGCAGTGGCACCAGGCAGCATTGGGGGGGGGGGGGTAGGCATGTGATGCGGACCAGCGGAAGAGTCTGTTCCATTCCACATGGCTGAAAGGGTGTAGGCAGCTGCCCAGCGCATCCAGCAGGCTGGACCATATGCCTCCCCTCTACATCTCTGCCTCCAGCTACTGCCACCGCCATGGGCCGAGACAAGGTGATGCAGAGGATGAGAATGCTGCCCGCCTGTCCGGTCTGTTTTTGCTTGCGGTTGGAAAGCAGGTCATCGCTGGTCATCTCCTCGGCCTGCTCGTGGGTCTTACCATTGGCATACCCGATGTATCTCGGCACCACAATGAGCTGCTTCTAGCACTGAGGCCACCAGCAGCTCATGCAGCTCCATTAGGCTGTTACTACTGCTGCCCGAAGCACCAGGCCCACCCAAAATGAAGGAGGTGAAGCATCATACCCCAAAAGACTTGAGGCTGTAGTTGCTGTCAAAGGTACTTCAACAAAGTACTGAGTGAAGGGTCTGAATACTTATGCCAATGTGATATTTCAGTTTTTTCTTTTTAATAAATTTGCAGACATTTCTAAAATTCTGTTTTCACTTCATCATTGTGGGGCTCCGAGTGTAGTTTAATGAGAAAAAAATGAATTTGAACAACTGTAGGTTGCAACATAACAAAATTACAAAAGGGAATCTGGATATCTTCTGAATGGACTGTATATTAAAATAGAAAATATGTTACTTGTACAAATTTTCTTTAAATATTTTTTCAGATTTGGTATCTGGGAAGTGTGGAAGCATTCAGAAAGGATTAAAATTAGCATGATGTAAAGATATAACACCTAAGGAGCGTTACATAAAGACAGGATAACCTTTATGTCCAATAGCCTCATGAAAAAACCAGAATCTTGGGTATGGAGAGGTTACAAATTTCTAAAAGCAATTTTTCTCAGAGTTGAACTTTGAGCAAAGTTGAAATTATGAGCAAGTACTAATCTTATATCGATCCATTAATTAGCTCTGATATTCAGCAAGTTTTCTTGTCTCACTACAATGCTTTCTACTTCTGTCATTCAAATGAGTGCAACATTCCCTAGTGTTGTTTGATCTGAAATCTATTGACACTGTACCTTTGATTGAAAAGTGGCTTCAGTCTGTTCATCAATGCTACTTCTTTTGAGGATTCTTGTTCCCGTTCCCCAAGAAGGTCACAAGTCTTTTCTTCAGCCATCACAGTGATTATAATGGCTAGTGTCACAGCATGGGAGAAAGCATGAACCAGGAACATTCTATAAACAGCAGTTTACAGAAAGTGAGGAAAATAAATTTCAAAAACCTATTAATATGTGTGTTAATGCTTCTGACAAAAATTCTGAATTCAGCAAACTGTTTCAGGCTTCACAACTCCAGATTAAGAGAAGAACAGGAAAATAATATGGAGCAATACTGGTCTCATAAAAATAATAACCTGGGACGAGATACTTCTGAAACAAAAGAAATTATGTTTATGGAATGGAAATTTCAATTGCTAGGTATTAGCAATTGCCACTCTTTCCTTAATGTCCATTATATATTTTCTTTAGTGTCTTTAATGGAGGAAAACTTAATTAAGATGGTTCTCTTTCTCACAAAATCCATGCTAACTATCCTCTACCAGTGGATACCAGTGAAGGAAAAAATCTTGCAATACCAATTTCAGAAGGTTATTCAGCTGGACACTGCTAGATCTCTGTGGTAGAACAGCTAGAAAGTTATTCTTTTGTAGTAGGTATAGACTCAGCTGTCAAAATTGAAGAAACCTGAAACCTATACTGCAAAAAATTTCAAGACAGAAATTGTTTGGACCTATACTTGTTAGTTGCTGTAATCAGAGTTATATATATCTTTTATATTTTATATATTTTAACCACTGAAATTGAGATTTATTACTGTATATTAGTGAGATGCAATTTCTGCAGATCTCCTGTAAAATAAAGGATAAAGTAGGAAATTGAATGTTTGGCATTAGAAAATTGACCACAATCTGTGGTCCTAACCATAGTCACAATCTTATTCTTATGGTGGGTATTTTACAAAGCATTCTACTTGCATTTTTGTTTTTTTACTCTGCGTTCCATTTTCTTGATGGAATCTGTGACTACTAGCTTTGGAAGGTCAATACAATTATTCTGGACAAAGAAACTAGTACTACTGGAAGAAATATAATACAGAAATTAATTTGATAACCCCCTGGATTGTACAAAGCCTTTTAAAGTATTTAAAAGTACAAAGTATTTTATAATTTCTCTACAGAGTTCAGAAACTGGAAAAGTCTATGTAATAGATATTCTGATACAAATACACTGTGTGCACAATTATTAGGCAAGTGAGTATTTTGACCATATCATTTTTATGTATATTTTCCACCTCCAAGCTGTATAAAGTTGAATGTTTAGTGGATATCAGTGTATCAGGTAAAGTGAGATCAGCACCCTATGTCAAGGTGTGCATAATTATTAGGCAGTTTCTTTCAGATTTCACTGACTCTGAAGTCAAAAATTGTAAAAGATTTTTCAGAGAGATGCAGTCAGAGGTGGTATTCAGCAAGTTCTGACCAGTTCTGGAGAAACTGTAGCGGAAATTTTGAGTAGTTCAGAGAACTGGCAAATACCACCTTTGACTGGCCCCATCCCCATATATTCATTGCCTCCAAAGTCCCAGCTGATAGGCTGGGTCTTCTTTTGTTGCCTGGCACAGGAGAACGGAGCTAGGAAAGCAGGTTAGTGGGGTGGGGAGGGAATGAGATTTTGCAGTAACCTTCCCCTAAGAGCGGGGAGAGAATGGAAATTTTACAGTATCCTTCCCCTGTCATGCCCACCAAGCCACGCCCACAGAACTGATAGTAAAATCCAACTACTGCAACACTCTTGAAATTGCTAAGATATTGGGACGTGATCACAGAACCATCAAATGCTTTGTTGCAAACAGTCAACAGGGTTGCAAGAAACATGTTAAGGAAAAAAAGGTGTACATTGATTGCCAAAGATTTGAGAAAAATCAAATGTGAATTCTGAAGCTCCTCTTTTTACAGAACTGAGGCTTGGCTGGCAACATTCATCTTTCATATAATAATCATACAGAAGAGCTCTGGAGACTTCAGACCGTCAATTTCTTTTGTGTACTCTAAGCAGTTTGAGATCTATGGATACCAGTACGCCTATGGACACTATTCTCTGCACTTGGCAACTCTTTTTTTACTAAAGTAATAATTTTTTAAAAGCTGAATTTCAAATAAAAAGCCAGCTTCTATCTCTTCATAAAAATTCTTAGTTACATAGGTATTCTTAGAAAAAATGCATTTATAAGTGATTATAATTGAGCAAGAAAAAAAGGCAAAGTTGGCAGAGGGGTTAGTGGTAGAAAAATGACATATTAACAGTTTCCTTTATGGGAAATGTTTTCAGTTCAATACACTCAACACAGCCATTATTTTGTAAACAAACGTCACTGATAGCTCTCAAAATTCCAGAAGTACTCTCTTCACGCACAACAGCTAAAAATTTGTATTGGAATTTTAAAATATAAATTGTCTGTCCATTAACAATGCAAAAATGTATTTGCAAGACTGATAACCTCCAATTTGGCCACATGGTGGAGAATAGTAGTAGTTATAACCATACACAGAATGCATCACGTTTGCATGTAAAAAAAATCACTGCTTAAATTTCTGTAAAGGTACACACTCTGCTTAAAGAAAATATATGCAACAAGTGAGGCAATCAACACAGGCTACAATAGTTGTTCCGAGCAGGGACAAAAATAAATTACTGAAGCCTGGGAAATGAGTCCTTAGTTAATAAAGGTACTGATTTACCACCAGCCTATCAGATACTTTGCAGCAGAGGGCACAGTGACACAAGGAAACAATTAAGAACTTAATAGCCATCCATTAACACCTTAATTAACTAAAGGTTCCCTGTTCTTAGTGTAGTTTTACTATGAAGAAAAATATGACCAAGGATAAACGTTCTGCAAAACCATCTCCAAATACATGGGTTGGCATATTCTTTCAGAATGAGACATGCTTATATGAATGTGTTTTCTCCGAAGTTTGCTTTCCTAATTTTGTTGTTTTAAGGCCAAACTGAATGCAATCAGACAACTACACAAACATTACTGGGGTTTCTGCCTCTTCTTAGAAGAATGTAGCAATATACCAGCTGTTTCCTCAATGGCTTACAATGTAGATTGGGATCTTCTACGTGACATGCAAGTACCTGACTACATCCATCTTTTCCGGCTCGACAAACAATGTATCAAACCACCCAATGGCCACGTGTTTTAGAAAGCACATGCATTAGCTGTGCACATGAAAGCATAGCACTTTGTGCGACTCATTTCAACGTGAAAACCGTGACAGAAACTGCGCAAGTTTCAGAGCTATCCTAAGTAGCAGAAAGGAGCGCCTGCAAAGGCAGCAGAAAACAAGCAACAATGCTCGTCCATTCTGCAAAGCAAAAAGTCAAGTGGAGGAAGGAGTCCATCTAGGGCTGTCTAATACGTTAAGACTCCCGTCTGACGCATATACCGCATCCTACTACTACTTCGGGTAATAGCCCCGAATCTGTTACGAAACCCTGTGATTTTTCGTACTCCAAAACGATACTTCCCCGCCCCCGCCCCCCAGGCGTTCGCTACCGGTACCTGACGAAGAAATGGAAAGAGCGAAGCACAACCTATGCTCATCCTCTGAGGCGCTCTGAATACCGGAACCAATGTAATGTCATCACTGCGAGAGGATTGGCTGCCACCAATAATTTTCTCTAATCAGAGAAAATATACTTCCGGATGGTCCGCCTATATGTCTTTCTCACCCAATAGAAAGAGAAGATGACCAACTCTGGTGCTCCGCCTTCAGTCACCTAATAGCGCCGTGCTCTAATGAAAAAGAGGTAAAAGAATCTGTGTCATTATCCGTCACGGGACCTTCACGTGCCTCTTTTTTTTAATAGTCCTTTCCCGTGGGCGGGATCTAGGTGGGCTTTAGTTTTAAGGTCTTATTCATCAGGCGGTGAGATTTTTGGAACGCCATTGGGTGTCTTAAATTTCCTTTTTGATCTGACCACTAAGGGAATGGCCGTGAGAAACTGATCTTGGGAAAAGAGTGGGCGGATAGCTTCTCCAGCGAGCAAGTTGTTCTCTTTTGTTGACGTTAAAGCCATCATCTTCAGAAACATTTTCCCCGAGGCCATAAAATTAAGTGTCAACTTGGCCGGGCTTTTGGTTAGAAGATTGGAGGGTTTTTTTTGTATAGTTTTAAAAGTTTATGGTGACACTGCAGTTTCATTTGTCCCTACATATATATGCAGGGAGGGTTTATCATCACTAGAGTTGGCAAGTCTTGGAAATTGGGTCACATCCTTGCAGACAACATATGTTTGCTTAACCTGTCCCAAATACTATTAACTCTTTTACCTTGCTATAGAATATCTTACCAATATATGCTCAAGGCAGGAGCCCTTATACTATTTCAGACAAATGAATTCCAATCTTTTCTTGAAAATCTCCAGTGACTGAGCTTCCACAACTCCGGGAGACAAGCTGTTCCATGATTAATTGTTCTGACTGTCAGGAAGTTCCAGGATGGATGTTCTTTAACCAGCTTCCACCCTTTGCTTCCTGGACTGCCCTCAGGTCAGCGGGATTCAAATATTTTTGCCACCAGTTCGGTGGGCATGGCTTTGTGGGCGTGCTTTGCGCACGTGCACACACTTTGTGTGCATGCATGCACCAAACACGCACTTTGCCAAGGTGCAGAAGTGTTCTAACTAACCTCCTGCAAGCCTGCACGATCCCAGTCACTTTAGCAGCTGCTGCACAGTACTGTTCTGTGCCGCGCAAAGCAGCTGCACTTCAAAGTCAGCAGATAAAATTTAGTATGGCAGCCTGGGTAAGCGGGTGGCCCCAACAGCAGAGTGGCGGAGAGAACCGATTCGGTCTCCACTGCTCATCACTACTACCGGCTTGCCAGAACCAGGCCAAACTGGTTGAATACCACCACTGCCTCAGATCCTTTGGGGAATGTCAACCCCCTTAACTCTGTGATTTAGAAGATTATCATGTTGCCTCTTTTCTTTGTTAATTGAAACATATCTCAAATGGTTCCAGATCTTTTATAATCTTTGTTGCTCTTTTCTGCACTTTTTATAGGGTCTCAGCATCTTTTTTGTATTATAGTGACCAGAACTGGACATAGTATTCCAAGTGTGGCCACACTAATGCTGCATAGGTGAGACTATCCCTTGTGCTATCTTGATGCAACCTATTGGCTTTTGGGGAGCTGCAGCACACTATGCTAGTCCACCCCCCATGGTGCACTCTGGATAACACTTAAGGATGAGCTGAGTGGACTAGCAATCCTAAGCAGCCAAAAAACTACTTACTAATAACACTGTAGTCTCCCAGCTAATGTATATAGCCATACGCTAAATAATAAAAAATAATTCTCACCATTGAACTTCTGGTTAGCTAGGGCCCAATTTCCAGGGGAACTGATTAAACAAAAGGAAACAATGAGAAGAAACAATTGGGCATTTGCAAAGTAAATTATGAACTATGATTTCCACCTAGATTTGTTTTGGATTTGGTGGTGTTTGATGTGTTCATGAATGTTTTAGGCAAGAGTGTACAGTAAAATAAACAGTTGTACAATAGTAGACTACAGAATTCTGAAAAAAATCTCTCTAACTTGAGCACTGGTGGAATCTGAACTGGAAGATCTGGAACCATTTGAGATATGTTTATAGATTAACAAAGAAAAGAGGCAACATGATAATCTTCGAAATCACAGAGCTAAGGGGGTTGATCAGCTAAATAAAATGGGTGGTTGAGATGAGTAGCTCCCTAAGTATGTTCATACTGCAATAATTGTGAAAAATATTGTTGGAAGAAATATTCATTTGGGCTCAGTTCCAAGTGGGAAGACAGACATTGGAAACACGGAGATTGCTTGGAAAGATGGTTTAATGGTGGACAGCAAGACCACATGATTTGAGGCTCCTGGCAAAAAAGCACATGGGTGAGAGAGGGAGAGAAATTTATAACCTCTGTTGGGCTTTGAACTTGCTTCCTGTTCCTTTGGCAAGAAATGTATCTTGATTGATTGTCAGACTCCCATGGGGCCATGCTGAGGTAACTTTGTAGGTTGTTTTTTGATTCCCAATCTTGGTTGAATCTTTGCTGGGTGATGTACTGAAGGGGCTTTGGGCAATTCTTATTATGGCTTAATGGCTTTGCCCTGAAGGATTTTGAGTGAGTGTATTTGCTTATGACCTAGCCACCTCTTTATCTCTTAAGTGCTGACATCTGCTGTGGGCTATTGAGGAGGGTAGGGGCTATTAAGAGTGAGTCTGCTTCCTGCCTAAAAAACATGTTTCTCCATTTCTCATCCAGGGAAATATAATATTCTGCCGTTTTAATATTTCCTAGAATATTTCTTCTAGGAGAGGGGTGGGTGCTAACTTCCTACAAAATAATAGAAAAAATGAATTCCATGGTAGGAATTTGGGAAAAATTCATGAAGCTGGCAAAGGATATAATGCCTTTAAATCTCTAATAGAGATACTTTTTAAATGTTTCTGGTAATAGTTTTTAATTTCACATGTAATAAGCATAGCAAGGAGAAATCAAAGTGTCAGAAGAATAATTTGGGGTTCCAACTAGAGTCAGGGTTGCACAAGAAGAAATAAAAATGAGATCCAGACAGCTGTGAAGAAAGATCTATTTATTCTTATACACGCTGCTAAGAGAGTCCAGGAATAGGATATAACTCCCCCTACTGATGTCATAGAGCTGAGTCTGCCACTATAAAAACCATCAGCCTTGGCTGCTTGCCATCTTTTTGACTTGCAGCTTTGTCTCTGGAAGGTTGTCTGAGCTTAAAACGAGTTGGAAAGAGTTTTAAAGAGTTTTAAAAGTGCTTGCAGGAGCATTTCCTTTGAACCTCTTAGATCAGTGTCTCTACAACTCATGACCTTTAAGGTGGTGTTTTTGATCGCCATCACTTCGGCCAGGAAGGTGTCAGAGTTGGCGGCCTTCTCCATTAGACAGGACCTTTGTGTGTTCCATGAGGATAGGGTGGTTTTGAGGTTAGATCCCTCGTTTGTTCCTAAAATAAACTCCGTGGTTTTACCGGGCACAAGAAGTTGTTTTGCCAAATTTCTGCCCAGGACCACAACTTGAGTTAGAGCACAGATGGCATAAGTTGGATGTAAGGTGGACCCTCAAGATCTACATCAAGAGGACTGCTGAATTTAGGAGATTGGAGGCTATGTTTGTGTCATTTCATCCCACCTCCTCGGGGACCAAGGTGGCTCCTTCTATGATTGGCAGGTGGATTCGGACTTGCATCTCCAAGGCCTACCAAGCTTTGTCTCTGACAGTTCCTACAAACATCACAGCTCACTCCACTAGGAGTGTGGCTACTTCAGTTGCCTGGTCTTCTCAGGTTTCACTGGAGGAGATTTGCAGGGCTGCTACCTGGGCGTCTCCTTCACCATTTATATGACATTATAGGTTGGACTGCTTTGCTTTGGCGGACACCTCGTTCGGAAGAAGGGTGCTTCAACAGGTGGTACCACAGTCAGAGTGACCTACCCAGACGTTGACCTTCCTATGGACATGCAGGCTTTGGTATGTCCCATTCCTAGACTCTTAGCAGTGTGTATGAGAATGGCGTTGGTAGAATTACCTGAGAACGCCGTTTCTATATACATTGCAAGAGAGTCCAGCCCCACCCTAGTTCGTCTGGGAGGGGGTATTTTGTTATGTTTACTTGTTTACCTTCCAGAGACACATTATGTCTGTCAAGAATTTTCACCTAAAAGATGGCGAGCAGCCAAGGCTGATGGTTTTTATAGTGGCAGACTCAGCTCTATGACGTCAGTAGGAGTCATATCCCATTCCTGGACTCTCTTGTAGCATATAGAAAGGGCGTTCTCAGGTAATTTTACCAACGCCCATTCTGTTTTGCTTTAGGGGCAACTGCTGAAAAATGAGGTACAGCAGCAAACATTTATAAGGGGAACTTGTTTGGGGTGGGGAAGTGCTGAATTGAGGTGTGAATAGGTTCATGTGTGTGTGTGATATGTATTCTTGTGAATATACAGTTAAGGAATCAGTTCTCAACAAATGAACCAGCAAACATGTTGAAAACTTTAAACATCACTGGCTATATCAAACCTTCTTCCCAGCAGAAGGAAATGAACAACTAGCAGATGACCTGAATGTGTTTTACTGCAGGTTTGAAAGGAAACTACAGCCACCTATCTCCACAACCCCCATCTCAAACACACCAACAACAGCCAAGTCTCCTACAACTGACCCCAACCCATTGGGTCCACAATCACTGGTGATCACAGAAAAAAAAAGTGCAAGATCTATTTCACAGACAAAAGCTAGGAAAAGCACCAGGGCCAGACAAGATAACTCCTTGCTTAAAAGTCTGTTCTAACCAATTGGCCCCCATCTTCACCCAAATCTTCAATAAATCACTAGAGATGTGCTATGTTTCTTCTTGCTTCAAATGCTCTACTATCATCCCAGTGCCAAAGAAGCCCTCCATCAAGGAACTACATCTGTAGTTATGAAGAGCTTTGAAAGGCTAGTGCTGTCCCACTTGAAAACCATCATGGATCTGCTGTTAGATCCCATGCAGTTTGCATACTGAGCAAATAGATCAACAGATGATGGTGTTAATATGGCTCTGCACTACATCCTACAACACCTTCAATCTCCAAATACCTACGCAAGGGTCCTCTTTGTAGTTTTCAGTTCCGCATTCAATACCATCATTCCAGACATTCTTCTAACTAAATTAAACCAGATAGCAATACCTGAACACACTTGTAAGTGGATCATAAGCTTCCTAACAGACAGGAAGCAGCAGGTGAAGCTAGGCAGAATCACATCTGATACCTGTCCAATTAGCACAGCCCCCCCCCCCAAGGCTGTGTGCTTTCTCCACGTCTCTTCTCCCTATATACCAATGACTGCATCTCAAATGATCCATCTGTAAAAATACTGAAGTTTGCAGATGACACAACAGTGATTGGTCTCATTCGAGACAACGATGAATCCGCATACAGACAGGAGGTTGTACAACTTACCTTGTGGTATAACCGGAACAATCTGGAAGTGAACACACTCAAAATCATAGCAGTGGTGGTAGACTTTAGAAGAAACCCTCCCACACCACCACCTCTTACAATACTAGACAAAACAATATCAATAGTAGAGATCATCAAATTTCTAGGTTCTATCATATCACAAGACCCAAATTGGCACCTAACATCAAAAACGTCAAAAAAGCACAACAAAAAATGTTCTTTCTGCGCTAATTCAGAAAGCTCAAACTGCCCAAGGAGCTGCTGATACAGTTCTACAGAGGAATCATTGAGTCTGTCATCTGCACTTCTATAACTGTCTGGTTTGGTTCTGCAACCCAACAGGACAGACACAGACTTCAGAGGATAATTAGGACTGCAGAAAAAACCATTACTGCCAACCTGTCTTCAATCAAGGACCTGTATACTGCATGAATCAAAAAGAGGGCTTTGAAAATATTTACAGACCCCTCACATCCTAGACATAAACTGTTTCAACCCCTACCCTCAAAACAACGCTATAGAGCACTGCACAACAGTACAACTAGATACAAGGGCATTTTTCCCCGAACGCCATCACTCTGCTAAACAAATAATTCCCTCAACACCGTCCAACTATTTACAAAGTCTGCACTACTATTATTATTTATCTTCTCATCACTTCTTATCACCCATCCCTTCCCACTTGTGACTGTATGACTGTAACTTTGTTGCTTGTATCCTTACAATTTATATTGACTGTTTCCTAGTATGATTTGATTGCATATTGTACCCTATGATTATTATTAAGTGTTGTATGTTATGATTCTTGACTCTTGACAAATGTATCTTTTCTTTTATGTATACTGAGAGCATTTGCACTTAGACAAATTCCTTGTGTGTCCAATCACACTTGGTCAATAAAGAATTCTATTAATTTAATTAACTCTATTTGTGTTTACAGACCTTATCCTTTTAATATGTGGATTATGTCTGGGTAACTTATTTGGGAGTTTGAGGAAATTTGGGTAAATGATTTTCTTATAATGAAAAGCTTAATTTATATTCTTTTGCCTCTTGGAACAGGGGTGTCAAGGCCCGTGATGAGGCCAAATTGGGCCTGCGTAGCCATCTTGGAAACTGTAGGGGCCCAGCCCACCTCACTTCAGCCCGCCCATGCCATCCTGGTATGCATGCATATGCACACACAGGCCCAGTTCTCCGTTGCCGTGTGCAGAGAAACTAAAGTAGTTTGTGGGACTAAGGTTAAAAAAAAATAGTTCAGACCTTCCAACTCATGAGATATTTTTTTTTTTCGTGAGAAGTTGGAAGGTCTGAACTGTTGTTTTTTTACTATAGTCCCACAGACTAGTTGCTCTGCACAAGGCAGCAGCAAAAGGAGCTGGAAAGGTTAGTGAAGACGGATGTGCTGCCCTGGGTGGCGGTGTGTGTGTGTGAGGGTTTGGCCTAGCTGGCCTAGCTAAAGGGCCCTCAGGTAAGGGGTGGGTGGGGTTGGTTCCTGCACCCGGCTGATTCCAATTCCACAGCTGGCCTTACTGTTTGAAGTCTGAATGGAGCCTTCAACTGAGTGAGGAAGCACTGCGGGGCCAGGCTTTTCACACCCACGTCCAGCCCACCAGTGTTCATTGTGCCGGGGCAGGAATGAGACCCTGTCCTGAGGAGCCAGCTGCTGCTTGGGTGGGGAGGATGAGTAGAAGGAAGAAAGGAACAGTGAGGCTTTGCACCGTCTGGCCAGGCAGGGAGCAGGTCAGGCAGTGCTGGCTGGCTGGTTGAGTGCGGTTTGTCAGCCAGCTAAAAATCCATCTCGTCATAATGCTGTCTAATCCACATTTTCTATGTTATGAAGTAATATGTTGTGGTCAACTTGTATCAAATGCCTTACTGAAATCCAAGACGATTATATTGACAGCATTTCACTGACCACTTTGTCAAAAAATGCTTTAAGATTCAGCTGAAGCCATGTTTCTGCTTTGTTTCTTGGTTGCCATTCAAGGAGGAGGGGGGGGGAGAGCATGGAGGGAGAACTCAGAAATGTGATGCCTCAGCTATCTAGCCTACCTAGCCAGTGTGTGAACCAAGGTAGTTTCAATAGACAGTTTTAACAGACAGTTGTCAAAGTTGAGTGGGAGCCTACACCTGGACTGATTGGCCCATGTGACCTGAGGGACAAAGGGGGTGCGGTGGGGAGATCTTATTATTTTTACTATCCCTGTGTGGGAAAAAGTTCAGAGAAGAGCAACTAAGATGATCAAAGGCCTGGAAATTAAAATATATGAAGAACAGCTGCAGAATTTGGGTTTGGTTGTCTAAAGAAAAGAAGGATTAACAGTGACATGATAGCAGTATCCTAGTATTTGAGGGGCTACCGCAAAGAAGAGGTGGTCAAATTATTCTCCAAAGCACCAGAGGGCAGGACAAGAAACAATGGTTGGAAACTAATAAAAGAGAGAAGCAATCCGGAATTAAGCAGAAACTTCGTAACAGTGAGGACAATTAAATAGTGGAACAGCTTGTCTTCAGAAATCGTGGGCGATCCATCACAGGAGGCTTTTAAAAAGAGACTAGACAATCACAATAGAGCATAATGATACCAGAGTCTCAGATTTTAAAAGAGCTGATTTTAATAAACTCTCAGAGAGGACTTGGGAAAGATTCCTTGGATGAAAATCCTAATGGGGAAAACAACTCAAGAATTTTGGGGAACTCTGAAAAATATGATCCTAAAAGCCCAGACCAGCACAATATCTCTGAGAAATAAAAACAACAAATCCAAGAAGAAACCAGCATGGCTCTCTCTGACAAATTGAAAGACAAAAAACGGAAAGAGGGACACATAACTAAGACAGAATATCAGCAAATAGCCAAAATCTGCCAAGACCAAGTCAGGATAGCAAAGGCTCAGAACAAAGACTTGCAACAAAAGTCAAAGATAATGAGTTTCTTCCAACATATAAATAACCAGAAAAAAATCAAGGAAACAGTTGGTCCACTACAACAGAAGATGGCAAGGAAGTAACAGGTAACAGAAAGCAGAGCTGCTTAACTCATTCTTTGCATTCTACACACAAAAAGAAACTATAGCCCAATGTACCAAAAACATGACTGTAAGACAGATTAGAAACAAAAGTTAAAATAAGCAAAAAAATAGTAAGAGAACACCTGTCTGATCTTGATGAATACAAATCACCGAGACCTGACAGACTACATCCCAGAGCTCTGAAGGAGCTGGCAGATGTCATCTCAGAACCACTGTACCATGGGGACTTCCGGTTGCAAGGCTTTGGTGGTGGCAGGAATCCGTGACTCTGCTGGTCCCTGCTGCACTCGCTGCTGAAGAACCCCCCGATCCAATCAGATTTGGGGGTTGTCGTTACCCCGGAGAGGTAACAGAAGACCGAGGATATCCGGGCAGGGGTTTGGGGATATCACAACCCCTTTCCCCAGCCGGCTAGACTCCTTTTTCCTAAGGCGGTGGAGCGGCGGTCAGCAATGGCCGCCACAAAGAAATCTTCAACTGGTTAAGATTGTGCAGGAGGAAGAGTTTGAAAGTGAAAGTTTTTTTGGCTGAACCAGGACACTAAGATATATTCAAACACCCTGGAAATCTGACTCTTTGAAGGATATATTGTTTCCAAAGGAGACTGTCAAAGCGGCAAATGAAAGTGCTGAAAGAGAAAGTTTACTCTCCTTCCTTACGGAGATAGCAAACAGACATTTAAAAACCTGCTTTTACATAGAAGGTAAAAATTAAAAGCTCTTTGTTATAAGTGGGAAGGGAGAGGACCAAAAAAAAATTTATACTAAGACTTTGCTGGAGGAGACGCTTGAAGATTATAAGACCAGAAATTAATTGTAATAAGGCTTT
>NW_020769367.1:6302807-6335504 GCF_900518735.1 Pseudonaja textilis | reverse complement strand
AGAAGAAGAAGAAGAAGAAGAAGAAGAAGAAGAAGAAGAAGAAGAAGTCATCTTTAATGGACAAAAAATTTTAATTAAGAAAGAAAAGAGGAAGAGGGGAAGGAAAATGGAGAATTTAAGAGTTAAAAAAACAACCAAGAAAGAGAAAAATAAGGTGAAAAATTGATACAATGTCAGAGAGCAACAGAAAAGAGGAATACAACAGAGAGGGGAAGCTAAAAAGATGGAGGTTAGGAGATGGGTGGGGGGGTAAAAAGGCCAGATTGGATAAGAAAGGAAGGGAAAAAGGGAAAAAAAGCCACAAAGGCTTGAAACAAGATGGGAAAAAGCAGATTTTTTTTAGACACAAAGGGTAAAGTATAATCAAAAAAAGATTCTGCAAAAGTACATAAGATAGTATTGTAGTATTTGTATTTGAAATAGAAAATTGGAATATTGTAAGACTTAACAAAATATTAAAATATTAAAATGCTTAATAATGATAGATTTCAATATTTAATAAAATATTAAAGGGAATGTGTAAAATGTTTATCTGCTATTGTTTTAATGTTATTATAAATTTATTACTTCATATATTTTTTTTCAAATAATGTATTAAGCTGAATTAGAATGGAAATTATATATTTAACTATATTATAAATTTATCATTTTCCTATTTTAAAATGTAACATGTAGAATGTACTAAGCAGAATTAGAATGGAAATTATGCATTATTTTAAGTGTTAAATTAAGGGGAAAGATAGAAAGGCGTCATACTTCAACCAGTGATTACAGGGGAAATTTTTTGTTAAAGAGAAGATATAAATAGATAATTGGAAAAGAACGGACAAAAGATACAAGTATAAGATTTAAATTAAGATGAAATAAAATATAATTAAGAGAGTGAAAAGAGGGGAGAAGTTATATAGAAAATATAGAATGGTAAATAAGATAAGTAATGGTATATAAGGTGAGCATGAATTTGATTTAGGTCTGTAAAAAAGATGTAACCCGGGGCTAAGCCACTTTCCAAAAAGAAGTTTTATGTTTTGTATTTTGTGTGTTTATGTTTGATTGAGAATTAATAAAACCTTGATAGAAAGAAATATAATTGAATAAAAGTAAAGGGAGAAATAACGAGAAATTTGGAAAAGATATATATGTGCTTAAATGGAAATGTGATAATTTGGAACTATGCTGTACAAAATGTTTCATTTGCTTTGTCAAAACCTATAAGTAGCTTTTAGAAAGGAGGTTTTATGTTCCTATGTCTTATGTTTTGTTTGTCTTTAAAAAATTAATAAAATTTGTTTTTTTTAAAAAGAACCACTGTACCACATCTTTCAAAAATCCTGGAACATCGGAGAACTACCAGAGGACTAGAAAAGAGCTAATGTGGTTCCCATCTTCAAAAAAAGGGTGGGGGGGAAACAGACCTAGGAAATTACAGACCAATCAGCCTAACATGGGAATACCCAGGAAGATACTGGAAAAGATAATAAAAAAACAGATCTGCCAACATCTAGAAACGAAGTAATAACTAGCAGTCAGCAATCAGCATGGTTTGTAAAAACCAATCTTATATCATTCTTCATCATAGTGACTAAATTAGTAGACCATCAAAATACAGTGGACATAATATACTTAGACTTCAGCAAGGCATTTGACAAAGTAGACCACAACCTACTTCTTGGTAAGCTAAAAAAAAAGTAAGATATATAGAATCACCACCAGATGGATTCATAACTGGCTGACAAATTGTACTCAACAAGTAGTCCTTAATGGATCTACGTCTACATGGAGGGAAATAAGCAGTGGGGTACCACAAGGTTCTGTCTTAGGCCCAGTACTCTTCACAAGTACTTTAAGTCATTTATGAAGAGTACCATCTTCATAAATGACTTAGATGAGGGGATAGAAGGGGAACTTACCAAATTTGCAGATGATACAAAGCTGGCAGGAATAGCTAACACCCTAAAAGATAGGTTCAAGATCCAGATGGATCTTGACAGACCTGAACACTGAGCCCTATCCAAGGATTGGCTTCAAAAAATTTAGCAAAGGGTTCTCTGCCCGGTGCAGTGGTGGGATTCAAAAATTTTAGTACCGGTTCTGGGGGTGTGGCATGGTGGGGGCATGGATTGGTGAGACATGGCTTGGAGGGCATGGCTATGTATTCGTGTGATTGGGTGGGCATGGCTATATGGTCGTGTGACTGGTGGCCGTGGCTAGGTTGTCATATGACTGGGTGGGCGTGGCTAGGTTGTCATTGAATGGGTGGCTGTGGCCAGGTTGTCATGTGACTTGGGCATGGCCAGGTTGTCATGTGACTCGGTGGGCATGGCAATTTAGCAGTCCATTAAACAATACACAGCAGCCCCCTTTTCTATCCTTTTTAATACTGCATGAAGTTTTTCCTCTAGGTTTTTTTTTTTTACTAGGGGGAGAGGTTGGCAATGCCTGGGGAAGGAAATTCATGATTTCCACAGATCTCATGGCTATATTTAAAGGACCAGCTAATGTCACTGGTGTTGGGAGATTCATTGGTGAGGTGATAGTGACTGGATGTGTGATGTTCACTGGTGCAGTAACTGGAGTTGGTAAATTGACAGGTGTGGTGAGTATTAATGGAGAACTCATTGGGCTGGAAGTGTTAACTGTGCTCAAAACATTGGCTGGGCTTCTCATATTCATTGCAGCAGCCACAATGCAAGGAGCTGCTTCTTTGGTACTAAGTGAATTTTGCCCCATTTAACAACCTTTCTTGCCACAGTTGTTAAATAAGTCACTGCAGTTGTTAAGTTAATAACACAGTTGTTAAGTGAATATGTCAGCAGTTTGCAAAAGTTGAAAACATGATCCCGAGACTGTCTGTTGAGGTATTCCCCATTAGGAGAATGAGTGCACTCAGGCAAACATAGTGAGAGTGGTGATGAATAACACACAACAAGCACACAGATACACTGAATAGTAAAATGTAAGTTTCACTATTCAGTGTATCTGTGTGCTGGTTGTGTATTATTCATCACCACTTTCACTATGTTTCCCTGAGTGCACTCATTTTCCTAACGGGGAATACCTCAACACTGGTTATGGGCCCAGGTTCAGATAACTGAGAGTTAGTGTGAATACACAGTACTGTATACAGACAGCTGTCTATTGTTTAATTGTGGGTTACTGTCCTGGTAAAGATGGCACAAGACCCGTCAACAAGTCTATCACTGATAACCCGGTTGGATGGAACAAACTATGTTTCCTGTTCTATGAAATGCAGTCTACTTCTGTGTAGGGAAGGGTTATGGGCTGCAGTTCAGGATCCACCAAATGTAAATGCTTGGGATCCAAATGATGAGGATGATGCCAAACAGTTAGCTGACCTTAAACGGACCAACGAATGAGCTCTTTGTATAATTGGACTAACACTGAATGACCAGCAGCTAGTCCATATTCATGGAGAAGAGTCTGCTGCTAGGTGTTGGGAGAATTTGAAGAGGATTTATGTTCGTGACAGTGTAGGTGCACACATGCATCTTACACATAAACTGCACGTCTTCTGAAAGGTGGAGATATGTTAGCTCATTTGAACTTTATGAAAAGAACTTTTCAAGAGCTACATGAAAAGGAACTGATATTTTCAGAGCTGCATCAAGTTTACATCATTCTTTCCTCATTGGATGAAAGTTATGATGATTACATATCTTCACTGGAAGTCCTGACCAGAAATGAACTGACATTGACTGACATAACCGACGATTATTAAAAGAGGCAAGAATAAGGCAGGATAGAGACCAACTGAGAGAGAAACAACCACAAGAAGAGGATTTGTTTTCAACTGCCTATACTATTAGGAAATGTTTTTCTTGTGGGGCTAGGGGACATATAGTTAGATTCTGTAAGAAGGGCAAATGACAGAATACTGGTAATCACCAGAAGGCTAAGAAGAATGTTAATTTAGCTATGTCTAGCAATTCAACTGTAAACCATGATTTGTGGGTAGTTGATATTGGAGCATCACAGTGCATTACTAGAAATAGAAGTTTGTAAAGACGTCCATGAGTAAGCAACATTTATCATTGGCAAATGGATGGAAGATGAAAGCATCTGGTGAAGGTACTGCATATTGTTCATGTATAAATGAGCATTTACTTATGTTATATGTACCTAAACTGAAATTTAATTTGTTATCAGTAAGGCCTTTAGTTAATATTGGTTATGTAGTATGGTTATGTACATAGAGCTAGGAAATTATTTTTCGTAGGTTACGAGGCCAACCAGAGATCATTTAGAGTCTGGGCTCCAGGCACAGCTAATGTTTACTGTAGTGCTAGTGCTAAATTTCTTGAGCACGTTGGGTGGCATAAGGGGGGGAGATAACTGTATAATAGAAAAAGATGGTAAAAGTTTTACTGCTACTTTAGAGAAAGATTTATATGTGATACATAATGAACAGTTGCAGATGGCTAACTTGGTTTATAACAATGTTAAGCCACATGACGAATGTATACATTTACTGCATAGACATCTGGGGCACATTAATTTCAAAATGTTGAAACAAACTGTTAAATTGTCAGAGGGAGTAAAATTAAAACCCTGTAGCAAGTACTTAAACTGCAATGCCTGTAATCAGGAGAAAAGCAAGGTTATTCCTGCAAACAGACTAAATGTGTTTAAGACCAAAGAATCTTTAGAGGTTGTTTTTGCTGACATAATTGGTCCTAAGAAACCCAGTTTGGGAGGTGCCTGCTATGTTTTGAACATAATGGACCATTACTCATGGTATGGTTTCTGCTATCTAATGAAAAACAAAACAGAAACATTCCAACATTTCTTTAACTGGCTAAGATTTGCTGAAAGGAAAATGAGACATAGGGTAATTACTTTAATTACAGATAACGGGACTGAGTTCATTAACACTAGATTCCAAATGATGTTGAAATTACAGGCCGCAACATAACTCATTTATAGAATGAAGGAGGCAAACATTACAAGCCATGGCTCGCACTATGTTATCTGATTCAGATTTGCCTGAAATACTGTGGGGTGAAGCCATAATGTGTTCCCACCATGTGTTAAACAATGTGGTGAACACAACAACTGGTGAATTGCCATTCACTCGTTGGCATGGCAGAAAACCAAATTTAAGTTATCTACACACATTTGGAGCTCCAGCATGGGTGCATATTCCCTCACAAGTAAGACTGAAAGGGCAACATAGAGCTAGGAAATTATTTTTCGTAGGTTACGAGGCCAACCAGAGATCGTTTAGATTCTGGGCTCCAGGCACAGCTAATGTTTACTGTAGTGCTAGCGCTAAATTTCTTGAGAACGTTGGGTGGCATAAACTAGAACAAGAATCCAACAATGATGTTGTTATCGACACCCAAGTAGTCCCTAACGACAAGATAGTTAAACCATCAATAGCCATTAAAAAGGAAGAACAGGCACAGGAGGAGGTAGAAGAACAGGAGCAGGTGGAACAGGAGAGTCCACCAGTAAGCCCTGAGTTGCTTAGATGTTCATCCTGTGTAACACAACCACCAGATAGATATCAGGCTAGTATAGCATACCAAGTAAATATAGTTCCTACTAACTATAATGCACTGAAACTGTATCCTGCTAAAGATCAAGCTGCTCTCAATGAAATTGAGTTTGACACCCCTGACCTCCAAGGTCCCTTCTAGCTCTATTCTATTCTAAAGGGGTAATAATCTGTAAGGTTGGTTATTTTTGTTGTGTACTCAGTTACGTCTTTAATTTTTGCTCCAGAGACACAATATAATTCCTTAGACTGACAGTCTGGTCTGCAGAATATAATTTCTGTTCCCCTCAGAACTGATTCCTCCTATCACCAATACTCAACCTTTTTTTTCCTTAGGGAAGTCTGAGATACTTTTCTTTCTATCACAGGGGTGCTGGGTTGTACCTCTTTTTTTTAGAAACTATCAATGAATGTTCTTTTGTGGGTGTCTGCATATTTTCTTCTAGGGGGAAGCTATGAAAACAATTATTCAGTTCAAGAGGGGCTTCATTGTAGTGAGTTTACATAGATAGAGAGGGCTTTCCTCTTGGTTATTATTTTCTTCTAATAGATGGATGTTAATGTCACTTTGTTTCTATCCATCTTGCTATTTAGGTACATATATAGGGTCACTTTTTATGGAAGCTGTTTGTTTCCTATTGTGTTCAATTTGGGTGTAGTCTTCTTGTGTAGGTTGGGAATTTTCACTTCATTCATTGTGTTTCAGAGTAGTTAGAGTTGCCTCTAGACCAGGGGTGTCAAACTCAAGGCCTGCGGGACTGGATCCAGCCCATGGGCTTCGATCTGGCTCATGTGGCCAATGTTGAAACAGTGAAAGACTGATCCACAGTGCATCTGCCAGTGAAAACAGAGGAACTAAGTAAGTAGGAAGGGAGGGAGGGTCTGAAGGAATGAAAGGGAAGGAGGGTCTGAAGGAAATCCTGCCTTAGCACTTGGCCACCACAGGTGTCCCTGACATGAGTGACGTTGCACTGACCACATTCCCCCCCGAGGTTAAACACAATCCTGATACAACCCTCAATGAAATCAAGTTTGACACCCTTGCTCTAGACCCTTTACTTTTTTTTCTACCCTAATAAATAATTTCTTCTACTCTAATAAATTCTAATAATTTACAATAGCTGCATACATAGTTTGGGCCTTCTGTAGGCATAAATTGAAACACATGACACACTTTGCAAGTCACTATAATGTGAGTCTTCTATTTCTTTGTTTCTTTGTTAAAAAAAATTAAAAATTAAATATTTTCCCTGTTGTGAAGTGTCAGTTAACAAGGGTTTTCAAGAATTCCTGGCCTTTTGTTTCTCTGCCTTGAAAAATTCATCACTGTTCTTCCCTGTTTTGATGTGCCTGTCTCTTTTTCCTTGGTTCATTATATTTTCTGTTAAATTGTTAAGAATTTCTAAAAACTTAAAATTCACTCCTGCTCATTTGTCAGGTTGGGTCACTGAGCTGCCTCTCCATCTCTCAGCTTGGCTGTGTCTCCTCTCAGATAAGCCACCAGGCCACCTCTCTTTTAGGACACTGGCTGCATCTTAGCTGGGCCACCTTTCAGCTCGGCCGTCTTTATGTTGGGCCACCAGGCTGTTTCACAGCTGGGCCACTTCTCAGTTGAACCATCAGCTGGGCTGCCTGTAACCTCATTAAAAGGATTTTTCCCCAAAAATTTTAAAATTTTTAGTTTCTTTTCAAAGTTACCAAAATTTAGAAGACTTTTTAAAAAGTTTCTATTCTTAAATGTTAGTGTTCCAGAATAATAGAGTAACAGTGCTGTTGAGACTTGCACCATTCTGGACAAATGACTATCTAATCTTTTCTCAGAAACCTCTAGTGATAGGCACCCATATCCTCTGAAGTCAGGCTGTTCCAGTGATCAAATGTCTACACTGTCAGAACATTTTTACCTTTGTTCTGGGAGTTCAAGTTCTTTTGTTGTTCCTTCCTGTAGCTAATCTTGATGTTGCCTTTGTCAATGTTTCAAGTAATGTACCCATAGAAAGCAGAACTCCGAGGCAGGCAAATTCCTCAAAGAACAATTTATTGGATACATCATATTGGCACAAATGGTGAAAGCCAACTCTGAAAGTTCTCACGGCTTTCACCTATTTAAAAGTTAAAGTTCCCCCTTTCCCCCAAGTCACTGTTACACTGTCCAGTCCAGATGCTGGTTAGTTGCTTGGTTACTTCACTCCTCCTCTGGCCAGTCACCTGTGAGATTATCCTTGGTTCCCACTGGAAAATTTTATTGTTTTGGCTACAAAAGCCCATCTAACTATTCCCCCCTCCCTCTGTTGTGTGGCAACCCTGAAGCCTCCAAGATAGCCTCAGCCCAGTTCACTTCAGGGTTGACAACCCTCTTGACAGATGAATAACATTTGGAAAAAAGAACAAAATCTCAGTTTAAAAGAAATATATAGTATCTCAGTTGAGAATAAAATAAATGAAATGTCAGCTTGTTCTTAGTGTAAAAAAAAAGATTGTACACACACACACACACACACACACAGACACACACACACACACCTGGAAAGATCCTGGAAAAGATAATCATAACACAGATCTGTGAACATTTAGAAACAAATAGTTATAACTAGAAGCCATCTTAAGCCCAGTACTTTTAAATATCTTCATAAATGACTTAGATGAGGGACTAGAAGGAGAATTTGTCAAATTTGCAGATGATACTAAACTGGCAGGAATAGCCAACACCCCAGAAGAAAAGTTCATGGTCCAAAAGGATCTTGACAAACTTGAACTATGGCCCAATCCAACAAAATGAAATTTAATGTGCAGAAAAACAAGGTTTTAAACTTAGGCAGGAAAAACGAAAGGTACAAGTACAGAATAGATCAGGGGTGTGAAGACCTGTGGGCTGGATTAAGCCCATGATGTGGTTAAATTTGGCATGCCCTGGAAACAGCAAAGGACCGACCTGTGACACCTTGGCTCAGCCCAGGCCAACCAGGCACTGATCTACAACCCTGTGGTGGCAATTTGGGCTGAAACATGGTCAGTCTTAGATTCACAGGGCTGCCCTGGAGCCAGTGAGGGACCGTCCCTACGTGTGTGGATAGGAGGTAGCGAGCGTGCACAGGGCTAGGCATCCTTGGGGACCTTCTTCTCCCACAGGCTGACTGTGTTCTAAGTGCCTCCCTTTCACCCAGGATGCCAGCCCCTGTGTATATATATGCACAGGGGGCAGGACCGAGGTTTGCTGTGCCAGGGGAGGAATGAGACCCCATTCTCCCACAAAGCCTGCCTGCATTCAAATGGGCTGTCTCCATGCAAATGGGTACTTGGGAAAAGTTCGATCTTTGAGGGCAATTCTTTTGCTATGCCTCTGCTTTTGTCAGCTTGGATGAAGCCAGGGCACCCAAGCTGCTGGTGGGGTGAACTTGGGAGGAGGGGGGAACCAACTGCAGCCACCACTGCTGGTACTGGAATTCAAGTTGTGGCTGCTTGTGATGGGGCCCCAATTGCAACTGGGGCCACTGGCATCACAGACTGTAATGGAGAAATGGTGAAGCCTGCGGTCACTGCCAGTTGCATCAGGGTCCTGGTCACAGCTGCAGCCACTAGTGCTATTGGCTGAAGAATAGGAGAAAGCAGTCATGGCTCCCAGCACTGCCAATAGCATAAATCTCCATCCTCCCAACTTCTCCATCAACTGTTCCATGGACAGACTGCAGCCAGTGGCCAGGAGCTTCCACAGTGAGATCATCCCATTTGGCTAGCCATTTTGCTTTCCACTTGCCACCTCAAAACACGTTGACCACTGAAGGGAGAAGGGAATCTTTGGTCTCCACTGCCTTGTCCACATTTGTTGCCCAGCAGGTCTTTGGCCCTGGAATAGGGTATCCCTCAGTCGCTCCTTTGTGGCTGAGGCTGGTTGCCCAGACTTCTTGGTCTTTGGTTTTGGGTGCACACTGGCTGGTTGTGTTCCTGCTCTGGCCTGAGAGGTTGCCAATTCTTCCTGAGTCGAGGCCTCTCCTGGTTTCTTCTTCTCTTCTGAGTCTTTGCCTGTAGCTGACATCTCAGTGTTGACCTCCTGGTAGGATCCAGGAAGCCTATTTCTATGAGAACTGGCTTAATGTCAACTGTCCCACTGGGTTAGACAGCAAAAGAAAGTCCTGGAACATTTTTTTTACCAAGAGTATAACTTTACTGAAGATTCCATTTGGGTACAGAAGTAGAAAAGCCACCTCTAATGATTTTGTGTGCAAACAGCATAGGAAAACTTTTCCCTTTTTTCCTTGGACCTTGCACTGTTCATTGTCCATCAATCATTCGCACTTGCTTTGTTTTGGAAATGGTCTGTGTTGAATATACATGACACGACATTTACGTAAGCCTACGTAACGTGCAAAGTGGAGTCTGATGTAAGACTCCACTTATTGGTTCAGCTGCTGGCGGGAAGAATGAGCTCCCATCAGTGGCTGAAGTGTTGGCGCTGGCTGCGTTTGCTGGCTTTTTTGTTCTGGTTGTAAATAGTTTTCCTGTAATCCTGAGTCTGGCTCCTTCCTCACCTGCTATCTAACACTGGCAATGAGGATGGGATACTGAAGGAGACAAAGGACCTTGTGGGGCACCGCGACCATCTTCTAACTGACTCATGAACTCTACCGACAGAGAAGCGACATGGCTCATCGACCCCTATCAATCCCATTCGAGCCATCCAAATAGAAATTGTCCTCATACATGGGAAGATTCAACTTAAATCTACAAGGGAACGGAATACAGGCAACATCCGACACAAACAAGAAGGCTTACTTCCTAACCTATTGTGATTCAGAACTCTACGAATTGACCAAGGCCCTCGTTGCAGATGATCTGACAAATGAATCCTGGGATGAAATGCAATGAGCACTGAAGGCACATTTTGATCCTACCCCTTTGTGTTTGGCAAACAGAAATGATTTCTACACTAGGAGCCAAAAAAACAGGGAAACCATAAGTGACTTCGTGACTGCCTTAAGGAAACTATGGAAAAACTGCAAGTTCTCAAATGCAGAAGAGATGATCTGAGATGGTTTAGTCCTTGGATTAAAAGATTTAACCTTGCAAAATAAACTTTTTGCAAGGGAGGGCGTTCTGTTCAAGGAGGCTCTAGAAGAAGTGAAAACTGCAGAAGCTTCTGACAGTTCGGCAGCCTGAGTAAAAAACATCAGAAAAGTCCACGCTACCCGCGCTGCGAAGGGAACACCGGACAGTCCAACCTGTTCCAACAGCAGCAAAAGTGAAAAGGAAGACGTACACCAAGTTAAACCCAGCAAGCCCAAATCCGCCAAGGAGAACAAACTTTGTGGAAGCTGCAGAGGAAACCATCCCCGGGCTACCTGTCAGTTTAGGGATGCGATCTGCAGGTGATGCGAAAGAAAGGGGCACATCGCAGAATCCTGCATATCCACCCAACTATCGAACAGACCGACCCACAGAGTATTTTCCCCAAGCCTAAGGACATACTCTCCAAGCAGACAATACAAGGGACGATGGACGAGTGGTGCAAAATTCAAAAAGCAAGATGGCAACTGTCTAGAAGAAACATACCACACTATCGGGGGGTACACTCACACCAGCATGGCTCACACCAAAAATAAGGAATCAAAGAAGTTCATCACCAAGATAAACATTGATGGAACCTTGTGCCCAATGGAAGTAGACTCTGGGTCATATATATCAATGATTTCCTGGACAGCCCTTAAAAAGATAAACCCCCCACATCAATCGAAGCCAGCTCCTGCAACAACATATAATACTAAAGGACTACCAAGGCTACCAGATACTGGTCCTGGGAAAGAAATTCTGTCATGTGGAATATGGAGATTTTAAAGGACCCCTACCACTGACCATTGTGGACCGAGACCTCCCCAGCCTCCCAGGAAGAGAATGGTTCATGCCCTTACAAATCAGCTTTTCTGGTGTCCTCTCAACTACAATAGCCAAAACAGATGGCTACAATGACCTAGATGCATTGGAGAAGGAATTCCAGGATGTTTTCAGCAGTGATCTGTGCAAGTATAAGGGGACCCCAATTAGTTTTAATTTAGATCCCAATATAGCCCCGATCAGACTGAAAGCCCGGAGAGTTCCATTTGCACTATGACCAAAAGTTGAAGAGCAATTAAATAAGTTGGCAACTCAAGGGATACTAGAACCAGTAGACCATGCGAGGTGGGAGATCCCTATACTGACCCGGTGAAGCCCGATGGGTCAGTAAGAATCTGTGGAGACTACAAGAGTACCCTAAATCTCACGCTGCAACAGAGCGCATATCCAGTACCTGTAGTCCAACACCTGCACTCTTTGGACAAGGGTAAAATTTTTGCTAAATTTGCTAAATCTAGCACAGGCATACCAACAATTACCTGTGGACGCAGCCACTGCAGAGGCACAAACAATAGTAACCCACAAGGGAGCATTCAAGTGCAACCGGCTGCAGTTTGGAGTTAGTATAGCCCCAGGTCTTTTCCAAAGTATAATGAAAAGGCTGTTACAAAACCTGCCAGGAGTAATTCCTTATTTTGACAACATGATAATCTCAGCCGAGGACAAACTGCAACTTTTAAAAAGGGTCCGCGCAGTATTGGAAGGGTTTCAAGAAGAGGGGCTCAAATTAAAAAAGGAAAAATGTCATATCGCCGTCCAAACTGTTGAATTCTTGGGTTTTCAAATTGACCGATCAGGCATCCAACCCACAAACAGTAAACTAAAGGCAATCAAAGAATCCCCCACCCCACAAAATAAAAGAGAACTCCAAGCATTTTTGGGCTTACTACATTTTTATAATATCTTCTTACCACAGAAGGCAACCGTCGCAGAACCTCTCCATAGACTGTTGGATAAGGCTGCGTCCTGGAGGTGCCCACCCCAAAGATGCCGCATTTTTCAAAATAAAAGACATTTTAACTTCTGACACAGTCTTAATACAATACTGCGAAACCCTGCCGTTTCAGTTAACATGCGACACATCACCATATGACGTGTGGGCAGTCCTAAGCCATCGACTACTGAATGGAAAGGAAGCCCCCATAGCATACTACTCTAAAACCCTTTCAAAAGCCAAAAGGAATTACAGCCAGATAGATAAAGAAGCTCTCGCTACCGTAGCAGGGGTAAAACATTTTCACAAATACCTCTATGGCAGACATTTCGAGTTGGTCATTGATCACAAACTGCTACTTGGCATTTTATCTGGAAACAAACCCACACCCAATATTTTATTGCCTCGTAGGTTAAGATGGACATTTTTCCTGGCAGTATATGACTATCGCCTTTTATATAGACCAGGAAAGAACATCGCACATGCCGATACACTCAGTAGGTGTCCCCTGCCAGATCTAGTGGAAGATCCAGCTCCCGCAACACCTATATTACTAGGAGAGCATCTTGAGCGGGGTCTGGTGACAGCTACGGACATCATGAGACTGACCGGCAAAGATAAAACATTGGCGTGTGTTTTGAATTGGGTCTGGCGGGGTGGCTGGATAAGTCAGAAGGGAAGTAATTCAAACCTTTTAAAAACAGGCAGCTAGAGCTGTCAGCATTACGAGGTGTCTGTTATAGGGAGACAGGGTAGTGGTACCGCAACCATTAAGGAAAAGAACTCTAGAATTACTACATGAAGGGCACTCAGGGATAGTAAAAATGAAAGCCCTAGCGAGGAGTTATATCTGGTGGCCAGGGATAGAAAAAGACATTGAAACCTGGGTGGCCACATGTTCACCATGTCAAGTATCCTGACCGAACCCTCCTGCAGCCCCCACCCTTAAATGAGATAAACCCTCAGCACCATGGGGTCACATACACATGGATTTTGCAGGACCCTGCCAGGAGCAAACTTTCTTAATCATGGTCGACGCCTATTCTAAATGGTTAGAGGTGGTCATTATGAGATCCATCATGATTGAGGCTACAATCAGAGTGCTGCAGAAATTATTCACCACCCACGGTTTACCCGACGTGCTGGTGTCAGATAATGGGCCACAATTCATGGCACAGCAATTTGAAAGTTTTCTCACCCAACTAGGAATTCAGCATGCCTTATCTGTGCCAGAACACCCGGCGTTGAACAGGCAGGAGGAAAAAAGGGTCCGAACAAGCAAAGAGTTACTAAAGAAATTAGGCTCTGGTGATGGCAAGAGAAAATTGACAAATGGCTGTTAATCCAACACATAACTCCCAGAGCAGCAACAAATAAAAGCCCGGCAGAAATGCTTATGAACAGGAAATTAAAGTCTACCCTAGACAGAATCCATCCAAATTACACAAATGACAACCCCCTAGACTCCACAGGAAGATGCAGGACATTCACACTGGGAGACACAGTGTACACACACAACTACACGGGAGGGGAAACCTGGGTCCCGGCAAAAGTAATTGAAAGTACTGGACCTAGATCGTACAGACTGGAGGTAGAAGGGGAAAAACATGGAACAGGCACATAGACCAACTGCGAGGCCACCTAATTCAGTCCCAAACCGAAGCTGAGCAACACAAAACACCCCCTGCAACAACGACACTCAGGAAGGATCAAACACCACAGAAATACAGTTTAGCAAGGGAAACCCCAAGGAAAACAATGGGAAACTTAGCTGCAGGGGGAGGAGTCCAGCGTAGTACTTCTGAGGCCTCGAGCTCAACAGAATCGCAATGCCCCCGAAAACTTTCCAGGCGTTTCCAGGGGCAGAGTCTGGAGCAGCAGCAGACCTGTCCATTCAGGCTGTCACTTTGGGAACAAATGAACCACACAGGCCCAGTCGCACCCACAGAAGCCCGGCCTACCTGGAAGACTACGTTTACCGCGTATGTGGCACTTGGTCAGCCTGAACCAAGAAGGGAGTGGTGTTTAAATATGCATGATGTTACATTTACATAAACCTATGTTACTTGCAAGGTGGAGTCTGACGTAAGACTCCACTTATTGGTTCAGCCACTGGTGGGAAGAATGAGTTCCCCTTCAGTGGCTGAAGTGTTGGACAGTTGGCCGGGTTTGCTGGCTTTTTTGTTCTGGTTGTAAATAAAGAGTTTTCCTGTAATCCTGAGTCTGGCTCCTTCCTCACCCATCTATCTAACAGCCTGTCTGTCTCAGACATTCCCAGCTGGTGACTTTAGGTATTGGGTCTGACTCAGGCTTCCAGTCAGACACTTGCATTCCAAATTTCCCTCCCAGGCTTCCCTTACATTCCAATGCCTTTCCTCCCTGCTCCTGTTACTGTTATCTGGTTGCAAGCAGGTCTGCGTAGCAAGTCAACTATGACACTCTCCTTCAAAAAACAAAGAGTAAAGCCACCAAATAGTGGCAAAATCAGCTGTTCGTAGACTAAAGAAAAAGAAACTCACGTTAGTTCAGCACAATCTTGTCTCCAATCTTCCCTTTGGGGGGAAGGTTGTTGAGAAGGTGGTTATACAGCAGTTCCAGATCTTCCTGGATGAAATGAATTATTTAGACCCTTTCCAGTTCAGGGTTCAGGCCTGAATATGGGACAGAAACAGCACTGCTTGCACTTTTTGATGATCTATGTTGGGAGTGGGATAAGAGTAATGTGTTCATCCTTGTTCTGCTTAACCTCTCAGAGGCCTTTATATCTATTGTAGCTTCAAGGTTGGGAATGGGGAGCTCTGTGTTGTCCTGGTTCGCTTCCTTTCTCTGTGGCCACTCTCAGTTGGTATTGATAGGAAGCAACAGGTCCAGAAGCACTACTCTACCACCTTCATTGTACACTAGATCTCTGTCTTCAAAGAGGAGGCAGAGGCAGAGAAAAAAACCTATGAGAAATAAGCAGGAACATTGAAGGACAATGTGATTTGGCTCCCTTTTCAACTTTGTGGTTTTTCCATTCAGCTTCTGAGGTAAATATGAACAGACACCAAGAAAGCATGTACATTTTGTGAATGTCTGTTAATAAAAAATACTGTGTCTTAAGCCTATTTCATAGCTGATTTGCTTGATCTACAGACTGCGGCAACACCACTTTTGGTAAGGAAAATAAAAATAAAAAGAGATGGAAAATCAAAAGGAAATGAATTCTGATTTAGGACGTAGATTTGTAGCATAAAATGTAGAAAACCTATCTTGCTTATGCTAAACAGCTAGAAAAAAAGTCAAATATTTAATTATATGAGGATAGGAAAACAATTATGAATATTATACCAGTTCAAGAAAATGGTTCACTTTGTGAGGATGAAAAAAAGAACAGCTTGCCTCCTGAAGTCATGGATGCTGCAGGTCTTCAGGAAAAGATTGAAGAACTATTTATCCAGAGGATGATAAAAATCTTCTACAATTGGCAGGGGCATGGATTAGGAAATGCCAAGATCCTTTCCAGCCCTATGATCCTATGATTTCTATGAAAGAAAGTAGAATATTTTGACATTGTTTTGATTCTTTTCTCTTTTAAGATTTCACAGGTGAAACTGCAAGAGAATTGTACAAACAATGATCTGGCCAGGAGAGTCTTAGCACAACTGTGGATTGTACACCAGTTATGCCCTTTCCTAGACCAACAATCTCTGCTCAGAGTCACTTACACCCTAGTTATGTCCCATCCTGACTATTGCAATGCACTCTACATGGGGCTGCCCTTGAAAAGTAACTGGAAACTCCAATTGGTTTCAACCTGAAGCACCCCACAGGATTTTGTACAGACTCAAGTATACACACGTTCATCACTCCTGCAGAAGCTGCATTGATTGCCAGTTTGCTTCTGGGTACAATTCAAAGTGCTGCTTATCACCTTTAAAGGCCTACATGGCTTGGACCAGGTTATCTGAAGGACTGTCTCTTCCTAGTTACATCCCCCTGACCCACCAGAGTAGGAAGGCAGGGAATAAAACCTAGAACTACGCCACCTTCGGTCCGATCTAAGTATTGTACATAAAATTATACATTGCAGTGTCCTACCTGTCAATGAATACTTCAGCTTCAACCATAACAATACAAGAGCACACAATAGATATAAACTCAAGGTAAATCGCACCAAACTTGATTGCAGGAAATACGACTTCAGCAACAGAGTGGTCAATGTCTGGAATACTCTACCTGACTCTTTGGTTTCTTCCCCAAACCCCAAAAACTTTAACCTTAGACTGTCTACTATTGACCTCACCCCTTTCCTAAGAAGTCTGTAGGGGGTGTGCATAAGCGCACCAACATGCCTACCATCCCTGTCCTATTGTTTCTTTTTTATTTTTCTTATATGTATCCATTTCATGTATCCCTAACTATGTTTATACTTATACCTGTTATCTTATAATTGCTTGACAAAATAAACAAACAAACAAATAAATAAATAAAAATAAATATTGCAGGTCCCCTCTCCTAAGGAAGTAAAAGTACTTCTAGGTGGAACATCATCCCCACAGAGATTAGGCTAGCTCCCATTTTGATACTCTTTCACAAGGCCCAAAAGGCCTGGTTTTGCCAATGGACAAGGGTGGGATGGAGCCCATCAAGTGGCTTGTTTGATTTATTGTTGTCAGGAAAGGGGTGGGGTTATTAGTTTTACTGTGCATGTGTGTGTACATACACACCCAAACACACTTGTTTTGATTAGCATATAGGCTATATCATCCTACAGGTTCAAACACAATTACCAATATTACCAATAATATTCCAAACAAACAATTTAAAATGAGAGTAGGGTAAAATAGTTACATGATAAAATACATTAATTTAATACATAATTATGTAAAATAGAATAAAATGACATAAAATTATATTTCTGTATCACCCCTGAAATCTACCCAATCAGGCCCACAAATGCCAATCTCAGCTGGACCATTTTAGTCAAAAATTATGTTGTATTAAATGTCGTTTTCTGATTCTGGCCACACATGAGGTATGTTGTTTTAATAATGGGCCTCCCACTGGGCCATACATTTAATATGTGGATCAAGGTAGTTATCTCTCACCCCCTTATACAAACAGCAATCAAAAATATATGGGTTAGATCTTCTACCTCTTCAGCTGTTTTATTGTTGTATGTTGTATATTTCTATTTTTTTGCAAGCTACCTGATGAGAGTGAATGGGTGGCCATAT
Source organism: Pseudonaja textilis (assembly GCF_900518735.1). The sequence continues at coordinate 6,317,947 of NW_020769367.1, read as the reverse complement.
AATTTCTCTAAATAAAATAAAACCACAAACACTGAAAGGACAAGCCATTTGTAAATAAACAAGAGTGCAAACCCTACTCTCTTCTAGCACTGATGATGTAGTCTAGTTGAATAATGAAACATCTGTCATCTTCAAACTGAACCTGGCAGAAGCCATTTTCTTGTTTCACAGTTGCCACACAGTGTGGGAGGCAGGGACAAGGCTGGAATGCTTTGCTAGACATAACGAACTCTCCCATGAACTCTCTCTCTTAAGAGCATTTCCACAGGTGTCGGATGAAGTCGGAGTAGAGTGGCTAAGAAACCTGCCAATTAACCTAACTGGACAATGTGACCTGTGACACTTGCGGAGGGGTTCATTTACTATTTTAATTATATAGGGGAGCATTTATAGTTGGTTTTACACTTAATTGTGCCAATATGATGTACCCAATAAAGAAGTCCTTTGAGGAAGATTCAAATCTCAGAGTTCTGATTTGCTTGGGTTTGTTAGTCGGAACTCTGACAACATCTTCAAGAAAACAACGAAGCTTAGAAAGCTCCAAGGACCCCGTCGTTACAGTATTTGTTTGTAAACATGATAGTAAAGATCCAGTGACCTCTTTTCAAAGCTGCTAAATTATAGCCATTTTCTGGATTAGTGAAATGTCCAACATTATAAGGACCAGACTCTCCCCCCTTCAAAATTAAGTATGAACTCTTGAAAAACTTGTATTTCAAAAGGAATCTTTATTGAAGAGGGAAAAAGTAAATCACCATTCAAAGCAGGGTCTGATAACCCTCAAAGCATGCAACTCAGATAAAGGGAATCCGTCCCCATAGTCCAATGTAGATTTTACCAATCTGCAGATGCAAACATGTTATTTTCCCCTTGTCTCTGAGAAAGCAGATAAGGAGAGGTTCCCAAGAGTTTTCTTCCAGAGTTGGAATCTATATGGCCCCTTCTCTTACCATCTCTCCAAGAGGTAAGAATTTTCCAGGCATCTGGGGCACCAGGCAATGGTTATAAATTGTGTAAAAGGTTATACAGATTCAACGAAAGAATTAGGATATTTTGATTACATCAAGCAGAAAAGAATTAACCCCCCTCCTCTTTTCTTCCATCGAAGAATGGCAGATACACAGATCTGACAAACATGCTGCTTGGTGCATGAATCACTATGAGGTTTGTAGTTGCCTGTTTTAAAAAAAAACTCTAATTGAGAATGGTTGCCGTGCTCCAGAATCCATTGGTTCTGCTTGCTGCCTTTGAAAACTATGTCAGAGTAATGATTCACCAGCTTAACTGCTGATGCAACATAGTTCTAATTGAGCACAAGCAAATTTTCTGATACAACACTGACTTGCCTTTCACGGAACAGGTATTACGTGCCCCAAAGGAAATTGTTAACTATAAACCTGATTAAAATGTGAATGATTATTGAGAAATATTTCAATTTATTCAATAATGGGATGTAGTACATATATTTCCAGCTCAATACATGCACATGTATAAACAGCACAGCACAGGAGATTTAACTGCAATCATGGTGGTTATATCCATGGAAAACAGCAAGTTATTACAAGATTCTGTTTAAGCAGCTTGAGGGAAAATAATTTGAAAAAAAAATTACATTAATTATATGAGGCCAATCACTGAAATGGCAGCAGTTTATTACAGATTAACATTTTAGCATTTCATTGGACATTGGCAGCATGGATGACTAGGTAGATCTCATAAGAATATGGTAGTTTTTGAATTATTTTGCAAATATAAAAGCCTGTCCTTGAAAGAGCATTCTCTGGTAAAAAGCATAAGAAAGAGGCACTACTCTACCACTTTCATTGTAAACTAGACCTCTGTATTCAAAGAGGAGGCAGAGGCAGGAGAAAAAAACCTATGAGAAATAAGCAGGAACATTGAAGGGCAATGTGATTTGGCTCCCTCTTCAACTTTGTGGTTTTTCCATTCAGCTTCTGAGGTAAATATGAACAGACACCAAGAAAGCATGTACATTTTGTGAATGTCTGTTAATAAAAAATACTGTACTACTTTCATAAACATACAGACTGAAAAAGCAAAGCATTGTGTCTTAAGCCTATTTCATTGTTGATTTGCTTGATCTACAGATTGTGGCAACACCACTTTTGGTAAGGAAAAGAAAAATCACGTCGTATGATGGGCAAGTGTACCCAAGTGGCAACCATCTCGGCTTTGGCATGTCTGGCTCAGGTAAGATGTATTAGATTACAAAGTAACAAATAAAAAGAGATGGAAAATCAAAAGGAAATGAATTCTGATTTAGGACATATATTTGTAGCATAAAATGTAGAAAACCTATCTTGCTTATGCTAAACAGCAAGAAAAAAAGTCAAATATTTAATTATATGAGGATAGGAAAACAATTATGAATATTATACCAGTTCAAGAAAATGGTTCACTTTGTGAGGATGAAAAAAAGAACAGCTTGCCTCCTGAAGTCATGGATGCTGCAGGTCTTCAGGAAAAGATTGAAGAACTATTTATCCAGAGGATGATAAAAATCTTCTACGATTGGCAGGGGCGTGGATTAGGAAATGCCAAGATCCTTTCCAGCCCTATGATCCTATGATTTCTATGAAAGAAAGTAGAATATTTTGACATTGTTTTGATTCTTTTCTCTTTTAAGATTCCACAGGTGAAACTGCAAGAGAATTGTACAAACAATGATCTGTGAGTATATGCAGAGTATCATCAATTTCTTATAACTTCAATAAGCTATCTAAGATATATGGATAAAAACTGCTTCAGTTTTTGGATGGAATAGATTTTTGGGAAAAGACTATGAATAATTTTAGGAATGAGCTGAACTGAGAATTTCAAAAATGTATTTTTAAACAATTCATTGCGAGTAAGAAAATAGAATTATGTCCCTCCTTTACCTCCACCAAGTAACGTATTTGGTATGGTGATCATTATACTTTTATAATATTATAAATCTGTAAGGTTTCTAACCTTATTTTTCCAACTGAAAAAGCCCCACATATCTCAAGTGGTACAAGGCTTAAACTGTCTGCAGTTCCTGGATAGAGTTGGAGCAGATGCATGGCTTTATTCTTTAAGCAGTAGAAAGAAGTGTCTATGGATTACAAAAAAATTAAAGAATGGAAAAAATTAGACCACTCTCAGTCACTTTATGAAGTTTTATTAGACTGGTACACAAGAACATTATTAGAGCAATTGCCTCCTCACTCCAAGAAGATAGTTAAAGAAGACATCTGTGCAAAATGCTCACACATACACACACACACACAAGCATATCAAAATATTCGTCCTAAGTATGAGACTTGTAGGATCATTAGATTCTTCTCAAGAAGATGTGATTTATATTTTAAACCTGGTTGAAAATACTAAAGGGCACCAACTTTAGTCACCAACATCAAGGACTTTGAATATTCAGAATAGTACAGATATCCAAACCCAACCTTTTTGAAAATGTCCATTCATTTCTTATGTTAATAATTATTCATAAAATTGTCACATTAAATATTTTTAGGTTTTCTATAGTCCTATACACTGTATAACCTTCACCTCTCTTGAAACCAGCTAATTGTCCAATATATTCTGGAAACAGAACATTTTAATAGGATTTCTTCATAGCACATCTCCTCACATACACACACCACTTTCTTATTGATGCTACTGGGTATCAGATTATATTTGGAAATGAAAGTACACATCTGAAAGTGGGGATAGAATTTTAAAATCAAGATAGATATATTATGCATAGGATTGAGCAGCAGAAGTATGGCTTTTAAAATGCAACTGTTGTACAAGGAACATATCTAATATATTATTCTGAATATTTTCCAATATTGAATTACAGAGTTTGAGGGAGTTTAGCTTTCTTATTTTTTATGTTGACCTAATATGCTTTTAGAAGGTTAGAAAAACATATCATTGAGCTGGTTTTGAATTCTGGCATTCAGCCTATTCAAGCAGCTTGAATGTTCTGGTCTCCTGAGGATGCACTGTAAACTTTGCAAAAAGTTAAAGAGGCATAGCACTCGGGATGGCTGGAATAGACACAGACTCAATACCAGAACTCAGAGAGAGACTTCCTAGGAAAAATAACAGAAGGACTAGCAAGAGCACTTCTCTTTTGGTTGCTTTGGATGGCACTCAGGAGTACATTGAAACTAATGTAGGAGTTAATGCTACGAGTATAAAGAAAGCAACTGGAAAAAAGTACAAGTGCCCAAGTCCTATGTTTGGCCTGCCATCACTCATGGAGAATGGGAGTGAGTGTCGTTCCCCTTAAATCTGCTTATCACCTCATAAAATCCTATTTAAAAGTTCTGTTTCCAGAGTACATTGGATAATTGGCTTGGGGTGGGATTCAAATTTTTTAACAACCGGTTCTGTGGGTGTGGCTAGGTGGATGTGGCCATGTGACTGGGTAGGCATAGTTGGTTTTTTTGCAGCACACACACACCCTGTTAATTTTTTTTCGTCCTGGGCCTCAGAGAAGCCTCCGGGGGGGGGGTCATTTTGGGGCCCAGGAAGGCAAAAAATGGAGCACCCCCTGTGCTCCATTTTTGGGCCTCCTGTACCTCAGGGAAGCCTCCTGGGTGTAAGACAGTGAGGGGGATCCTGGCACAGTTGATCATCGGAACAGCTGATCGCCAGGAGGGGGAAAAAAAGAAATATCTTAAGGAGTGACTGGGCGGGGGAGAATGCAGTCAGCAATGTTGGACATGTGCATGATGTTGCGCATGCATGATAAGGACTGACTGGGCAGAGAGGGGAAGATGAAAAGGGGTGGGCCAGTTAGGGGCATGATTTGCCAGTTCTCCGAACTGCACAGAATCACAACAACCGTTTCTATAGAAGCAGTCCGAACCGGTACAATCCCACCCCTGAATTGGTGCTTTCAAAAGAGATAGAGTTGTACAATCAAGATCATTTGGGATTTTGATTGCTTCTAATTTACTAATAAATGTATTTGGATAGCATGAAGTAAATAAACAACACAATGTATAACATTTGAATCTGAGGTATCACCAATATGCTGATGATACTCAGCTCTATGTCTTGGCCCGTGGTGAGTTAAGTGTTGCTGTGTCTTCCCTCTTGCAGTGCCTGGAGGCTGTTAGGGGCTGGAGCAATGGGTTGAAACTAAACACTTGCGAGACCCAGTGGCTCTGGGTTTGAGATTCGTTCACTCAGGGAGAATTGCCATCTTTGGTCTTAGACGGGGTGGCATACCCCAAACAGACCCTGTGTGTAATCTATGGGTTTTCCTGGACTCACAATTCCTGCTCAAAGAGCAGGTGGCAGTCATGGCCAAGAGGGCCTTTGCGCAACTCTGGGTTGTGCACCAGTTACGCCCTTTCCTGGACCAGTGGTCCCTACTCAGTCACTCATGCCCTAGTCACTTCCCGTCTTGCTTATTACAATACGTTCTACATGGGGCTGCCCTTGAAGAACATCCAGAAGCTCCCATTGGTGCAAAATGCAGCAGACCACATAGCTTTGTGTACATGTTTCACCTCTCCTGGAGGAGATGCATTGGTTGCTCATTTGCTTCTGGGTGCAGTTCAAGGTGCTGGTTGTCACCTTTAAAGCCCTTCTTGGCTTGGGACCAGGTTACCTGAGGGAACTTCTCTTGTTGGTCACATCTACCTGACCCATTAGAGCGGGGAGGCAGGGAATGCTGCAGATCTCATCCCTGAGGGAGATATACCTGGTGGGATCCAGAAGAAGGGCATGGTGGCTCCCTCTCTCTGGAACATCATTCCCCCAGAGATTAGAATGGCCCTCTCTCTAATACTCTTCCAGAAGATACTGAAGACCTGGTTCTGCCACCAGGCCTGGGGAACCCAGAGCGGGATGGAGCCTATCAAATGGCTCATGTGATCTATTGTCATCAGGGTGGGAGTGGGGTGGGAGTTGGGGGTGATTTTTTTTCAGATTTTGTTCTATTGTACTTTATTAATTTATATGATTCTTTTTGTTAGTTTTTATTGCTTTTTATTTTAAATATAGTTTTACATTCTGTAAGCCACCTTGAGTCACCATGGGCGAATAGGTGGCAATATAAATTCAATAAATAAATAAATAAACAAGCAAACAAACAAACAAATAAATAAATCTCAGATTCCCTCAAAAGCAAAATGCTTTCAGTGGAATCTTTTCATATATCTGGGTTATTAAGACAAGAATAATCATCTAAATAATAATCTGATTGTGAGAATAAAAAAATCAACCCTCTATTTCTATTGACATTAATATTTTCTTGAACTCCTTTTACTTCCAAAGCTGTTCCAACACAAACTGGGTCCATCACTGGTACATCTGGTAAGGTTAATGGGAAAAGATTCCATGTCATTTATGATGCTTTGAATTTGTTGAGTGAACTTCTTTACTTTTAATATATAAAATATGATAATAGAAACAATACAAATATGAACTCAAATATAAACCATAACAAAGAGAAAATTAGGAATACTTCTCCACACATACACATGATCAAGGCAACTGGATATGTATAGCCTAAAAAAAAAAGGATTGGGGTGACACCTGTCTTCCAGTACTGACACCTTCCAATACTGACATGACACCCATCTTCCAGTACTTGAAGGGCTGTCACAGAGAAAGTGTGGTCAACATATCCTCTAAAACATCACAGGGCAGGACAAGAAGGTCATTAAGAAAGATACAATTAATCAGTGGAACAGTTTGCCTCCAGAAATTGTGGGTGCTTCATCACTGGAGGTTTACAAGAAGAGATTGGACAACCATTTGTCCAGAATGGCCTAGGGTCTTCTGTTTGAGCAGCAGGTTGGACTAAAAGACTTCCAAAATCCTTTCCAACCCTGTTATTCTATGTTATACTTAAACTCATCCCTCTCCTTAGTCATATGACCCAGAAAGGTAAGAAAGAATTTTAGAAGCTAAATTTATGTTTTCCTAGTTTGTTTATAAAATTAAGAACAATCGTCTTCTATAAGATATCAAGTAGAAAGAATATTATGAGCATTCTGTCCTTTTCTGCCAAACTTCAAAAAAGATACATTGGCTTTCCTTTTGGATCTGGAATTGAAGAAGCTATTTTTATACTTCTAACCTGGTTCCACATATGCATGAGGAATATACTTGAGGAAATGAGACATTTCTTTTGTATACAGAGACAGGACCAATGAGAATAAGAATAGAAGGTAGCAGCCCTTTGTAAACTCTCTTGAAGAGAGAATTATTTGGAATTAAGGTTGCATAGGGGAAGAGAGTGGCATCCTGGAATCTTGCTCTCTGCTTGAGAGAGACACGTGCCTTAGGATTTACCTTAGGGTGAATCTACCTGTTTGGATTCTTGAAAGCTCTTATTTTTATCTGTAAGTACATATTTAAAGATGCACTAACAATATTACCTAGCTTGGGTAATGAAATGTCTGCAAGAAAACAAACAAGCTCAGAGAGCATCAAGGACCCCTCAAATACACATTTCTCACCAGCACCACAGAGAAGGATTGAGCTTAAAGGAAACATCGAGGTCCTAGTTATGACTAGGCCAGATAAACATAACTAACTGCATCAGCTTAGCAAATTGGTTTTTGTGTCTTTTGAGAGGAATGAGTTGATACTGAAATGGTATGTCACTCCAGGATTCATCAGTATGCTAATTCTATATGATGTTAATATAATTAAGACTCAGGTATTACAAATAGATTCAAGAGGATAGGCGATGAATGTATAACTTGCATATGTGTGAGGGTGAAGGTTCGTTTTCAAAGCTTGTGGGTTGATTTCCAAACATTTCATTACCAGCCTAGGTAACATCTTCAGCAGAGTTTAGGGGATGTTAGTATTCTTCTGTTTATAAGGGCTTCATGTGGTCAGTAGGTCTTATGATGGTCCCATCAGGTTAGAGTCTTGTGATGGGTCTGGTATGGGTATGAGGGTCCCATGAGGGTCCCATCAGGTTAGGGTCTTGTGATGGGTCTGGTGTAGGTATGATCAACAGCCATACTACCACCATTATGCTCATGAATTCATCAAGGCCTGGCATTCCACGAACAATTCCATCAACAGACAAATTGACCTACTGTCAGATTTGTATATCTGCCATTCTTCGATAGAATAAAAGGGAGCAGGGTTGAATTTGATACATTTAATTCTTTTCCTCTCCATGTATCCTAAATATTCTATTTTTTACATTGGCTTTGTATAACCTTTTACAGGATTTATAACCATTGCTTGGCACCCCAGATGCCTGGAAAAGTCTCACCTTTTAGAAAGATATAAGGGGAGAAGAGCCCATGTGGATTGCAGCACTGGAATATAACTCCTGGGAACCTTTCCTTATCTGTTTTCGCAGAGATGGTGGGATAATAGCATGTTCACACCTGCGGATGGGTGGAATCCACACTGGACTGAGGGGAGGGGTTCTAATTCCTTTTATCTTAATTGCATGCCATAAGGGACCCCAGACCCTGCTTTGAATTTTGACCTTCACCCCTCTTCAATAAAATATTCCTTTTGAAATACAAAGTTTTCAAGAGTTCATACTTATATTTTGAAGGGAGGAGAGGCTGGTCCTTACATAAAGCAGGGTCTGCAATAGTGGTCAACACAGAGAGAATTTTTTTTCTTCCAAAATTTTACTCTACTGAGGGAACCTTGCAACAATGTCTAAATGTAGCAGTGAGCAAGGGGAAGCTGAGTACTGGGGAGAAACCTCGACAACTAACCAGCCTGACACCGGCTCCATATGTCCCATTGAAGACATCAAAGCTCTCTTCAAAAATTCCACAAAGCCCAGATGGTCTAAATGCATAAGAAAAAGAGACAGCTGGGATGGAAGAGCCAGGAAAGTAACCCTCACCCACTGTAGTTGAACACTGGATTTCCGAAATCTGAATACCATCAACATGGAAAATATGTATCCATTCCCCCTCATGAGGGACATGCTAGCCCACCTCTCTAAAGGAATTTTTTTTCAAAGTTAGATCTATGAGAGGCATACTATCGCATCAGAATTAGGAAAGGGGGTGAGTGGAAGACTGCTTTCAACACCCCACTGGGGTGCTACCAGTTTAAAGTACTTCCTTTTGGACTACAAGGAGCCCCTGCCGAATTTATGCAACTAATTAATGAGATGCTCCATGTTCATTTGTATAAAGGGGTCCTAGTTTATCTTAATGTCATTTTAATCTACACCAAAACAAAAGAAGAGCACATAAAATTAGTCTGGACAGTTCTCAAGAAACTCCAAAATGCCAAACTATATGCAAAACTCTAAATGTGAGTTCCACCAAGAAAAAATTGACTATCTGGGATACAAAGATATCTGGGAATAGAGATGGACCCACAAAAAATAAAAGCCATTATCAATTGGGAGGCACACCAAAATTGCAAACAACTACAAAGTTTTTTGGGTTTTGCAAACTTTTACCATCAGTTCGTTCTGGCTTTTGCAAATATCGCCCTCCCCATTATGAACTTGTTGAAAATGAAAGAGGGAAGGAAATCAAAACAAAGGCAACCCTTTACCTGGACAATGGAATGCCAAGCAGCATTCGAAAAACTTAAACAATTATTCTCAGCAGAATCTATCCTAAAACACCCAGACCCAGAGCAACCATTTGTCATCCAAGCAGATGCCAGTGATGTATCAGTAGGAGCAATCCTACTGCAAAAGAATGAATGTGGACAGTTACAACCATGTGATTATACTTCCAAGAAATTGACAGAAAACGAGCAAAGATCGGCCATATGGGAGAAAAAGGCATATGCTGTGTGATAGGCCCTCCTCACATGGAGACATTTCCTAGAAGGGAACAAAATCCCCTTCGAAGTCTGGACAGATCATAAAAATCTGGAAGCCTTGAAAACTCCACACGAACTTCCCCAAACAACTATGTTGGGTGCAATATTTTAAATGCTTTAATTTCACTCTCAAATATCTCCAGGGGGAGAAAACTTCTCGGCCAATGCCCTGTCCAGGAAACCCCAATACAACAGCAAAAAGATTGAAATTGTTAAACCCATATTCCAAGCAACTGAACTAGCAGCCAATGTAATCACCTGAGCACAAGGAAAAAAAGAAACACTTGCTGACAATGCAATGGCTTCCAAATTGAAGGAGGCACCACTTAACGATGACTGGCTCCAAGCTCACAAAAATATTTGCTTACTCAAAGACGATCTAGCCTGGGTAGAGAACAAATTTTATGTCCCTGCCAGCCAGAGACTGGACCTCATGAAATGATGCCACAACTCCAAAATAGCTGGACATTTTGGATTTGTAAAAACCCTGCACCTCATCAAAAGACAATTCTGGTGGCCATCCCTTAAAAAAAAAACATTGAGAGCTATATTGCTAGCTGCCCTATCTGCACCAGCTGCAAAAAGACAACAAGGAAAATCCCCAGGAGTGCTACAAACAGAATCTTCAGCACCCTGGAGAAAGATTTCTATGGATTTTATAGTGGAGTTCCCTGAAAGCAGAGGAAACATTGTAATTTGGTTGTAATGGACCTATTTTCAAAACAAGTCCTGCCAGAAGATTCCAGCAGCCAAGTCATTAGCAAAAATATTTATAGTACATATTTATTGCCTCCATGGAGCTCCCCAATGGATTATCTCAGACGGGTGTACAATTCACTTCAAAATTTTGGCAGGTGTTTTTAAACTTATTAGGCTCCATCCAGGGGTTAAGCTCCTCCCATCACCCCCCAGATGAATGGCTCGACTGGGAGATCCAATGGCATACTATATTTAAGATGTTTTATAAACTACCAACAGGACAATTGGACTGATCTTTTGCCTTTTGCTGAGGCAAAATAACTCAGTACACAGTAGCACTGGTTTCACACTATTCCAAGTAGCCACAAGGCAAGAATTCAACCCCATGCCAGAGCTACGCATCAAGGAACCTGACATCCCTTCCCTTAAGGAGTGGATAAGCAATTTACAAACCACTTGGCCAGTGGTCAGACTAGCCCTACAAGAGGCCAGAGCTGCTTTTAAAGCTCAAGCTGACAAAAAAATGCACTGAACCCAAACCATTCAAGGTTTGAGACCACGTATACTTATCTACAAAGTTCCTACAAACATTACAACCTTCTAAGAAACTGGGGCCAAAATTAATTGGCCCATTTCCCATCACCAGAATCATCAACCCCATTGCTGTAGAATTCCTACTCCCTAAGACACTTAGACAGGTTCATCCAATATTTCACTTCAGCCTACTCAAACCAGAAATCACTTCAAAGATCAGACTCCTCTTCCCACACCTCCAACCCCCATTATGGTGGAAGGGGTAATTTTTGACTCATGCGCTCACCATGGCTCCATACAATACTTAGTAGCATGGAAACTCCTACCCTCCTTCCAAAATGAATGGGTAGCCAAAAAACATGTAAAAGCCCCCACTTTGTTAAATAAATTCCACCTAAAACACCGTCACAAACCATCCTAATACATGCTTTATGTCTTTCAGGTGGAACTCCCATTTTTTTAGGGAGGGCAATATGTCAGATCCGTGTATCTGCCATTTTTCGATGAAAGAAAAGAGGGGGAAGTGTACATTTGATACATTTAATTCTTTTCCTCTCCATGTATCCTAAATATCCTATTTCTTACATTGGCTTTGTATAACCTTTTACACGATTTATAACCATTGCCTGGTGCCCCAGATGCCTAGAAAAGTCTTACCTCTTCAAGAGATGTAAGGGGAGAAGAGGCCATGTAGATTGCAGCACCAGAAGATGACTCCTGGGAACCTTTCCTTATCTGCTTTCTCAGAGATAATAAAATGTTCATACCTGCAGACTGATGGAGTTCACATCAGAGTGAAGGGAAGGGTTTTAATTCCCTTTATCTTAGTTGCATGCCATGAGGGACCCCAGACCCTGCTTTGAATTTTGACCTCCTTTACCCCTCTTCAATAAAAGATTTCTTTTGAAATACAAGTTTTCAAGAGTTCATACTTATATTTTGAAGAGGGGGAGAGGCTGGTCCTTACACCTACAATCCGTCTACAAGCCGCCTCGGAATCCAAATCAATCACACAACCAACCAGAGACAGCACCGATCCTCAACCAATCCATGCAAGCCCAGCACTTCACCTCCCAATGACCCTCACTTGATGTAACCTCCCCATTACAAGACCCATCATAAGACTCTCACTGGTGACTCACATCTGACCCATCACAAGACCCTGACCTGATGGGACCCTCACCTGTCATGATCTCACATCACAACAGCTACTGACCACACAAAGCCCTTGTAAAAGAAGAAACTGACATCCCCTAAAGGCAGTTTTCCTCCTTTCCTTCCTTCCTTTCTCCTTTCAGAGTTTACCCAATCTGTAAAAAAAAATAATGTGCAAATAGTCCTCAACTTATGACAATTGGTACTGGAACATTTGCCACTAAGCAGAATGGTCACTAAGTTGTGCCAAACTTTATATCTTTTTTGCTATGGTCAGTAAGCAAATCATACAGTTATTAAGAGAATTTGGCTTCTTCCATTGACATTGTCAGAGACCCCAGAAAGATTACAAATGGTGATCACATGATTCATGCTGGTTGTCAAGACCCAAATGTTGATTGTATGATCACAGGAATGCTGCAACAGTTCTAAGTGTGACAGCTGGTCATACGTAATTTTTTCAGTGCCATCATACTTTAAACAGTTGTTAAATGAATTGTTGTAAAGGATACTTGTATAGTACATAGTTTTCAGGTTTCTTGAAAATCAGAACTAGAGAAGAAGTAATGCTTGGTGGATTGGAGGACAGAGCCTTAGGAATGTTAGTGAAACAAGTTAGGGCAAAGAACTGCAGATCAGGCAGGTTGATCTGATTGGTATCTCAGAAATGCAACCTGGGAAATGTGAAGCTGAGCACCTGGAAAGCACAAGCGGAGGAAAGAACAGACTTCCATAAACAGGTATATTTTTCTTGACCCCTTGATTCTTACCTTCTGTATAAGATTGTCTTTCTTTTGCCAAAGATCACTAAGAAGGAGATGGTGAAGGAAAAATAAGTGTCTGTTTAGTGGGTCAATTTGCTCTTATGATAAACTTTAATATAGGTATTTGTATGCCATGAATATTCTTTATCAGTGTGTACTCTAATGAATTCATGAGAGAGAGAGAGGGAAAAAATGGATAGTAATTAATGTAACTGAAGTGTTGATAGTGATAGCCATTTGATTCAGTACTGGAGTTAGTGTAGGCCTTCTGTAGAAATTCTAAAAAAAATGTTTATTAGGGAACTTTGTGCATCTCCAGTTTTATAATAACACTATAGTTTGTTAGGTTTTTCCATTATACGAACAAATGGCAAGAGTTCTGATTCTTCTTTGTTCTTTACTTCCAGGCTTGTGGTTGCCATTGGTGGGCTCCTCCTTCTCTGTGGCCTTGTTTCTGTGTGTGTGAGATGCTGCTGTTTTAATTGTCATCAGGGAGAAGATGCTCATCCTCAACCATATAAGGTTACAGTTATTGCTTTTGATCATGACAACACCCTTCAAAGCACCATCACCTGTGAGTGGAATAACAATTTTGTCATCCTGAAGGTTGAAAACAATTATGAAAAATGCCAGTCAGAAAAGTCTTGCCAAAATAGTGTACAGGACATCCCAACTTTTTGAGACAAGTGGGCACTTTTGAAATCCTGAGAGATGTCATGAGTATTTTCAACTAAATGCTTCCTGGGGCTAGCAATTTAGATAATGACTGCAATTGGCATGACAAGTTATAAAACACTTTTTAATGAATATGACTAAAAACAATACCTTTTCTCAAGAACTACGGTAAAAATATATTTCAGAGAAAATAAATAGGTAAGTTCAAGGATTAAGTAACCAACTGCTAAGTAACCGACTGCAAGATGGAAATGATCCCAAATGTTTCTAAAAGACAAAATGTGCCTTTACCATGCACAATTAATTCTAAACGTCCCAATCATATTAATACAATAGTTAAATCATAAGATACCATATGCAATTAATTACTCCATTTCATCTCTCTAGTATATATTTCTGATATCATGATAAAATGTTGGCTAGCCCAATTACTTGTTTCCCCTAGACACGCACAAAAAAAGATTGGCCATACATTACCTGCCATTTTAAAAAAATAGAATTACTTCTCAGAAAGCTTTGGGGACCTAATAAAATAATATTAGAACCTAACATTTTTATAATAATAAATAGATCAGAAGAGGCACTCCTGGTGTCATTAGTAACTGTAAGGACATGTGCTCATACAAATACATTGTGGATCCAAAGCTGACACTCTAGCACTGTCAGATTCATCTGAATCATTACTCTACCAGTTAAGTTCTATTGAACAACCTCGGTTCTTCAGACATAAATAAACATTACATACAGAACAAAGCACTGAAAAGGATGAGCCTTGTAAATCATGCTGTTGAATTGAATCTCCAATCCCAGTCAGAAGTATTAAACTTAATAAGCACTTTTGAATAACTTTGGTAAGATTCAAAGCATATGAAGAGTTTCAACTAGCTTAATAGAATCTCAAACCTCATTTTATCTTTTGAAAACCTGCCAAGAAGCTGAGGTAGTGGTGCCTTAACAGAACCAGAGTAGGAAGAGACCTTGGAAGTCTTCTAGTCCAACTGCCTGCTCAAGCAGAGACCCTATACCATTCCAGATAAGTGATTTACAGACCCCTCACGTCCTGGACACAAACTGTTTCAACTCCTACCCTCCAAATGATGCTATAGAGCACTGCACACCAGAACAACTAGACACAAGGATAATTTTCCCCCGAACACCATCACTCTGCTAAACAAATAATTCCCTCAACACTGTCCAACTATTTACAAAGTCTGCATTACTATTATTATTAACCTTCTCATCACTCCTTATCACCCGTCCCCTCCCACTTGTGACTGTATGACTGTAACTTTGTCGCTTGTAATCTTACGATTTATATTGACTGTTTTCCTAGTATGATTTGATTGCTTATTGTACCCTATCCCGATTATTAAGTGTTGTACCTTATGATTCTTGACTCTTGATGAATATCTGTTCTTTTATGTACACTGAGAGCATATGCACCAAGACAAATTCCTTGTGTGTCCAATCCCAATAAAGAATTCTATTCTATTCTATTCTATTCTATTCTATTCTATTCTATTCTAT
>NW_020769367.1:6231766-6290772 GCF_900518735.1 Pseudonaja textilis | reverse complement strand
CAGACTTCTTCACCTCCGTTCTCCTGTCCTGCCACTCTGCTTCTCCTTGGACAAGTTTTAAGAGACTGGAAGCTATTTGCAGAGTTTTTGTGAGTTAAATATAATAATGCTTTGAAGTTTATTTTGGAGGGGTTAATAGTTAACAGGAGGTTGGACTAGAAGACCTCCAAGGTCCATTCCAACTGTTAACTTTCTTATAGTGAAAGGTTGACTTAATGAACAGACAGTAGATTCGTATATTTGGGATATTTGTTCAGAATGTGATGTAAAATAGTAATTTAGCAAGCATACATGAAAAATGTATAATTATTTGTAGATCTGTAATGCAAGGAACCAATCATGTTTATTTGAGATGCAGGTATCAGCACTGAACCAGTGTGAACATTGTATCTTACTGTTACTTTTATACTTGTTATATATACTTTTTTCATTGTTTCTTATTCTGTATATTGTCTTTTATCTCCAGGAAAAAATAAACATACATATAGTTTAGTTCAGGGGTGTCCAACCTTTCACCTTCCCTGGGCCACATTAGAAGATGAAAATTTGGTTTGGGCCGCACATAAAATAAAATAACAGTAACAATACCTGATCATCCAAAAAAACCATAGAAAACATAGTTAACATATTAAATTTATTTGGAAATGAAGTTAGTGAGATGTTTTTATTATTTATTATTAATTATTTATTAAAAAATAATTTTTATCACTTTTTTTATCACGGTTTATTTTCCGGCCAAATTTTGCGGGAAGGGGGAGAAAGTTCGCCCGTCTCACGCCTACCTCCTCTCCTGCAAATGGCCCGGCTGGATGAGGGTGGACTGGAAGGCAGAAGCAGCAGCAGCGGCGGGGGCAGAAGCAGCAGCAGCAGCGGCGGCGGGGGCAGAAGCGGCGGCGGGGGCAGAAGCAGCAGCAGTGGCGGGGGAAGAAGCGGTGGCGGGGGCAGAAGCAGCAGCGATGGTGGGGGCAGAAGTGGCAGGGGTGGCAGAAGCGGCGGCGGGGGCAGAAGCGGTGGTGGTGGCAACAGCAGGAGGTGGCGTTCTGACGGTGCCCGCCTTTTCTGTTGCTGCTTGGCCTGGCGCTCACCTCGCCCCGCCTCGCACCTGCCTCTCCTCCTCCTCACTGGCTCTGGCATGAAGGTTGGGGTGGGCACTGGGCCGCATTACGAGGCGACCTGGGCCGCATGCGGCCCTTGGGCCGCGGGTTGGACAAGCCTGGTTTAGTTTATTGTCATTGCACATCGTACAACGAAATTAAATACCATCTTCAGTGTACTATACAGTAGAAGTCAATAGAGTTACTGTGGGATAGAAGCTGTTTTTCAGTCTATTTGTCCTTTTTATTATTCTGTACCATCTGCCATTCAAACAAAGGTTGCCCAGGATGAGATGGATCTTTGAAAATGTTTTGAGCTTTCTTAAGGCAGCAGGAGCTTTAAAGCTCTTCCAAAGAGGGGAGAGGGCAACCAATGATCTTCTGTGCAGTGACATTAACCCTCTGGAGTGCTATCCTATCTGCCACTGTACAATTGGCAAACCATACACAGGTGCAGTAACTTAAGATACTCTCTATGGTGCAGCAGTGGAAGGTCACCAGCAGTTTTTCATTCAGTTGTTGTTTTCTGAGAAGACTCAGGTAGTGTAATCTCCGCTGGGCCCTTTTGACCAGTGCTGCAATGTGAGCACCCAGGTCAGGTCCTCTTTCAGGGTAACACCCAGAAACTTAAAACTGTCCGCTTGCTCCACTCGGTCTCCATTGATAAGCAAGGGCTGGATGTCTGATCTGTTCCTTCTATAATCCGCTATAAGCTCCTTGGTCTTATTGGTGTTGAGGACCAAGTTATTGTCTCCACACCACAAAAGTAACTGGTCCATCTTATCTCGGTAGGCAGACTCATCCCTGCTGGAGATGAGTCCCACCACTGTTGTATCATCTGCAAATTTAGTAATAGTATTACTAGAGTGAGTGGGAATGCAGTCATGCACATAAAGAGTATAGAGTAAGGGACTCAATACGCAACCCTGTGGTGTACCAGTGTTAAGAATAAGGGCTGAAGAGGTATGATTACCTAATCTGACCCTCTGTGAGCGGCCAGACAGGAAATCCATAATCCAAAGGCAGATTGAATAAGAAAATCCAAGGTCCAGAAGTTTAGACTAATCTGCGTGGAAGAATTGTGTTAAATGCAGAACTAAAATCTACAAAAAGCATCCTCACATAGCCCCTCACTGTTCTAGATGAGTCAGAGCAGTATGAAGAGTAATGGCAATAGCGTCCTCTGTAGATCTATTTCTTCTGTATGCAAACTGGTGTTTATCAAATGTATGCGGAAGACCAGAAATGATGTGCCAGGAGACCAATTTCTCAAAGCACTTCCTGATGATAGGGATGAATGCCACTGGACTTTAATCATTGAGGTTACTGATAGGGATCTTCTTTGGCAGTGGACCAATGGTGGAAGCCTTCAAACAAAATGCAATAGTGGGCTGGGATAAAGACCATTTGAAGATCCTGGTAAAAAAGGGAAGTTATCTTAGGCCTAATTGATTTATATCTTAGAGCAGGGGTGTAAAGCTCAATTTCATTGAGGGCCAGATCAGCATTGTGGTTGTCCTCCAAGGGCCAGGGGTGAGAGGAGAAGCATGGCGGTTATGGCCACCTGGGTGTGGCCAGGGGCGTGGCCATCTTGAGGTTGCTCATGTGGGTGGTGCCTTTGGGGGCCAGGCAGGATTGGAGAGGGAATCTAGGGCTCTCTGGTGGGTGGGACAGTGGGCAGGAGGCTTATCCTACAGGATGAGAAGCAGGGGGCAGAGAACTACAGCTAGAAACTGTTGACCACTGCATGCTCGCCACCCTGTGTGTGCAGAAGGGATGGTTTCCAGCTATAGCCACAGCCTGCTGGCCCCTCAGCTGGTCCATGCTATGGCTCTGGAACCTGCTGCCAACATTGGGCTGGCTGTCCAACCAGCAGGTGGAGACAGAGAGAAGAATGTGATGTGGACCACTGGATGTTTTGGCTTGTGGTTGTAGAGTAGGTTGCCATTGGTCATCTTCTCCTCAGCCCCTTTCCAGGTCTTGCCCTTGGCCTCTATGTGGAGTGTGTTCCCATCACATACCCGATGTAGCAGCCCACAGCAGTGCCGAGGTGCGTCGGGTGCACGAGAACAGTACTTCACCAGCAGGCCTAGCAGGAAGCAGGGGAGGGCATGGTGCTTCCCCATCTGCTACCAGACCCAACAAGCAGTGCCCAATTGGGCTTTCCTGAAATGCAGTAGGTGGCGAGGTAGGAAGCAGCACCCATCCCAAGGCTGGAGGAAGTGGGCCTGTGATGACCCATAGTCTCTCAAAATAACCCAAAACATATATTAAAGTCCGATAAGGCCTTCAACTTAACTTCACTGTTTTATTAGGCACAGTTTAAAGTCACAAAAGTAAATAATGAGATAAACAGAAAACCAAAACAAACCGCATTGATGAGAGTTCTGAAGAAAGCTGTCAGTCTGTGCTCCATTCAAAATCCAAGAAAGAAATACTCAGACTCCATAGATTAGAGCAATTTTTTTCTTTTACTGAAATTCAAAGTGGAAGCAACAGGTAGAATTCTGAATCTAAGAAATTAGGCGCGCAGATCACATATACAAAGGGGTGAAATTGATTCCACCCCCCAAAGTCCAAGATCTTCCTCCAATAAAAAGTTCTGAATGTGATCATGTGGGCATCTGCAGGTGGTGATGAGGCTTCTGTCTGTTGACCTTGACATATTTTGATAAAATTTAGCAGTTGCCCAGTAGAAAGACAGTTGAGCAAGGAAATAGAAACTTAAGAAGAAGAATTCTATACTCCCCCTCCTCCTTCTCATATACAGCACAGGAATGTAACACCTCCAGCTCTCTTCCCTTCCCTTCCAATCCCCCCTCCCCCCATTCCTAATGACAGCCGAAAGATGATGCAGAGCAGTGAGAAAGATGCATAGCAGTAGAAAAGATATAGAAGAGATCTTGAAGGCTGACATTCGGACCCCCTAGAAAAAGGACATAAGAGAGAATAACATAAAATACATGTTAACAACTGCATACATTTCTATGGTTTGTCAGGATACTTTATATGAAAGTCTTTGACCAGTTCAGGAGCCCTAATATCTTTCTCACTTACCCACTCAGCTTGGGATGAAGGGAAATGTTTCCAAGCTACGAGGTATTGGAGACGACCTCTTCATTTCCGAGAGTCTAAAATCTCTCTAATTTCAAAACGTTGTTCACCCTCAATCAGCAATGGTATGGGGGGGATCAGTCTGGATCGGTCTCAGTCTAGAGGTATGCTCGGGTTTCAACAAACTAACAGGGAAAACCAGATGAATTTGACGAAGAGTTTTTGGTAGTGTCAATTGAACTGTCACCGGGTTCACAATCCGTTCAATTGGGAAAGGACCCACATACTTAGACCCCAATTTCTTCGACTTCTGGGTGGTCTGTAAATATTTGGTCGAGAGAAAAACTTTGTCGTCCACTTGATAAGACTTCTGTAGAGTTCTCTTTCTATCTGCAAATTTCTTATGAGACTGATGTGAATCATCCAAGGCCAATTGAGTTGGAGTTGGGATATTCATTTGTCCAATGACTGGACGTTGGGTCTTTCACGAGGAAGCTCAGGTATGGGTACAAAATCTTGCCCTGTGGCCACTTTGAACAGGGTAAAGCCAGTACTACTGTGGACAGAGTTGTTGTATGCCACCTCAGCAAAAGGCAGCAGATCAGCCCAGTTGTCCTGCAGATAGTTTATGTAACACCTGAGGTATTGCTCTAACACTGCGTTAGTCCTCTCACCAGCCCCATGGCAATGGTGGGTGGAGCTTAAGCCCTGGGTGGAGCCTATTAATTTCAAAAATTCCCTCCAAAAGTTTGAGGTGAATTGGACCCCTCAGTCAGAAACTATATGCTCGGGAACACCATGCAGTCTATAGATATGTATAATGAAGAGTCTAGCCAACGATTTCGCCGAGGGAATTTTGGAGCAAGGTATGAAATGTGCCTGCTTGGAGAACAAATCAGTTACCACCCAGATAACCATGTGTCCAGTGCCCTCGGGTGGGTCTACTATAAAATCCATGGAGATTTCCTTCCAGGGAGCAGTTGGCCTGGATACATTCTGTAACAGGCCTGGTGGCTTACCAGGAGGTCTTTTGGCTGAGGCGCAAACTGGACAGCTAGCCACATAAGTCTCAATGTCCTTTTTCAATGAGGGCCACCAGAACTGTCGCTTAACCAGGTGTAAGGTCTTCACGAAACCAAAGTGACCAGCCGCCTTGGAGTCATGGGTCTGTTGTAACACTTGGCTTCTCTGGTACGTACAATTTTGCTCCCACCCAGGCCAAGCCATCTCTAATGGTGCAATTATTCGCATTCGCCAGGAACCACTCATCTGTTTTCAACACTTCCTTAAATCGCTCCGTCAGTTCATTGGACAGTTCAGGAGCCCTAATTCCAGTTCCACTTCTTGCTTCTTCTTTTGCGCTCTGGTGACCACTGGGGCGGCCAGCTGTGTGGTTGAAACGATCGGCCTTATCACTTCTTGATGAACACTGTTATATTGAGGCATTCTAGATAAAGCATCTGCCATAAAAAGTTTTCCTCCCGGGATGTACTTCAAGTAGAAATTGAATCGTTTAAAATACTGGGCCCACCTAACTTTCTTGGGAGATAATTTTCGAGGTGTTTTTAAGGCCTCTAAATTCTTATGGTCAGTCCATACCTCAAATGGGTGTTTCGCTCCTTCCAAGAAATGTCTCCAGGTTAATAAAGCCCAACGAACTGCAACAGCTTCCTTCTCCCAGACGGCCCATCTCCTCTCAGTCTCAGTCAACTTATGGGAGGTATATGCTCAAGGCTGTAGTGTTCCCTTCTCATTCATTTGAAGTAAGACCGCCCCAACAGCCACGTCACTCGCATCGACTTGGATTATGAAAGGGGCATCCATGTCGTGTTTTAGTACTGGTTCTGCAGCAAACAGTCGCTTTAGCTTTTCAAAGGCAGCTTGGCATTCCATGGACCACTCCAATGGTTGGCTAGGCTTTGGTTTCGTCCCCCCCTTTGTCTTTAAGAGATTGGTGATAGGCATGGCTATTTTAGTGAAGGACGGGATGAATTGCCGGTAAAAGTTGGCAAACCCTAAGAAGCTTTCAAGTTGCTTTCGGGTTCTCGGTAGGGCCCAGTCCAATACAGCTCGCACCTTCCCTGGGTCCATTTTGATGCCCTCGTGCGAAATGTGATATCCAAGGTAGTCAATTTTCTCTTGATGGAATTCACATTTGGACAGTTTAGCATACAATTTGGCTGCTCGCAGTTTGTGTAGCACTGAGCGTACCAGTTTCACATGGTCATCCCTAGTTTCTGTGTAGATAAGGATGTCATCAAGATAAACCAAAACCCCCTTGTATAAATGTTCGTGGGGCACCTGATTGATCATTTGCATGAAAACAGCTGGAGCCCCCTGTAGGCCAAAAGGGAGAACATTGAACTGGAAACAACCCATTGGGCAGTTAAAAGCAGTTTTCCACTCATCTCCTTCTTTAATTCGGATTCGGTAATACGCCTCTCTCAGGTCCAACTTCGTGAAAATCCTCCCTTTGGCCAGGTGAGCTAACATGTCCTTCATCAGGGGGAGGAGGTACATGTTTTCCATGGAAATAGCATTTAAATTTCGATAGTCAACTACCAAGCATTTGGAGCCATCTTTCTTTTCACGGAACAACACTGGGGCTGCCACCCGAGGCCTAGCGGGTTGGATGAAGCCACGTTTCAAATTTTCATCAATAAACGATCTCAACTCCTCCAATTCCCATGGCGTCATCGAATATAGTTTTGGTTTCGGGAGCATCACCCCAGGCAGAATTTCAATGCTACAGTCTGTTGACCGATGAGGCTCATCGGAAGCCTTTTCGCTAAACACTTCTCTTAAGTCCTAATATTCCTTTGGGATTTTTTCCTCTCCCTCCAAGCTCTCGACACTTGTGGAGGCTGACTCAACCGGGTTCTGAAGTTTCGGATGGGATCGCTCCTCCCCTTCCGGTCACTGATTGGTACGAATCCGTAAGCACCCTTTCCTCCAATTCACATGGTGATTCCACTTGCAAAGCCAGGGCAGTCCCAATATTAATGGATGCTCCATCCCAGGGGCCACAATAAAGCACAGAATCTCGCTATGGGTTCCCATGGTCATCTCTAGGGGTTCCGTTATAAAATGTGCAGGGCAACCTCCCTCCACTGATCCATCCAGTTGGCAAAAGGATATGGGCGTTTCTAAAGTTCTCAGTCTGATGCCCATCTCCTTAACTACTTTCATGCTGATTACGCACCTCATGCACCCAGAGTCTAGTAAGGCTAGCATCTCTCCTTCAGTCCCTGAAGTGAGCACCCTTAATTTTATTGGGATGGTCATGGGGCCCTGGTTTGGACTTACCGGGACGTCGTCTTCTGAGTCAGTTTCACTCTCTTCAAAGAAGGTCAGAGGTCCCAGCTCGTCTCCTGCTGGAGGGGTGACCTCTACAACCTCCCCCGTCTTTAACACGTTTTCGCGAGGCTTGACTGGGTGGTTTTCAGGCTTCCTCCCTGCCCTCTGCGCTCCCTTTGGATCCAGCTTGACCCTGCAATCTGCAATCTGGTGGCCCTCCTTCCCGCATCGAAAACAGGCAGTGGATTTGGGTCTTGCCATTACTCCTCCCTTCCGAGGCTTTGGGGCCTCTCAGAGATGCAGGGGGGGGGATGGTTTGCTCCATACAGAGCCTCCTCTGCATCTGCTTTGGATCAGATCTATTTCCACTTCTGCTAGCATGTACCACAGTTGCAGATCATATGGATCCCTTCTGGAGATGCACATGTGGTATGTATCTTCATTTAGGCCATCTTTGTAGGCTTCTATCAGGGCTCCCTGGGACCAGCCTCGGATGTGGCATGCCAGCTGTCTGAACTCTTGGGTGTAGTCAGCAACTGACCTCCCCCCTTGATTTATGGTTTTCATTCTGATCCTAGCCTTCCTCTCTGCTAGAAGGTCCTCAAACCTTCTCCTCAATGCAGTCATGAAGACATTGAGATTCTGCAGTTGGGGGGAGTTATCATTATACAAAGTCACCATCCACTCTGCCGCTATCCCCTCCAGGGCCCTGGTAACACATCTCACCTTGGCTGCTTCAGAAGTGAATTCTCCCTCATATTCTTCCATATAGCTCCAAACTTGTGCCAGGAAGAAACCCAAATCCTTGGGATTTCCCCCAAATTTCACTTCCAATGGAGGCAGGTTGAGGGCTCTGCGTCTTCCAGGGATCACACTTCCCACTGGGGCCCCCGGAGTTGCAGCCGGCTGCTGCGCTGGTGTAGGTTGAGCTAGAGGGGTGGGGGCAGCCCAGCTGCCCCTGGCTGAACTTGCTTCCCCTTCCCCCTCATACCTTGGAGCGATGCGAGGCTTCTCGAAAGCATCATTGAGGAGCTGTCTGGCTTGATCCAGCATGCATTCCCTCTCTTCCCTTTCTTGCCACAGCTGCTCTCTCGCACGTCTTCAGGTTACGTTGACTCCAGGAGGGGGGAGGTCTTCGGGATCGCTCCCTCCAACACCCAATGACCATCTGGGCCTCTGAGCTGGAACTTCCTCCAGAATAAGGTCGGCTAGCAGATCGGCGGCTGGCACCTCTGGTAGCAGCATCGACTGCCCCCCCACAGCTCCCTGGTTGTCTTCTTCACTAGCTGGAGATGACATGATGTGAAACCCCCTCAGAAGAAAAGTTGATATTTTCTCCGGGTGGGCTGATGGTGAGATTCAGAATAATGTCAGTCTGTGCTCCATTCAAAATCCAAGAAAGAAATACTCAGACTCCATAGACTAGAGCAAAGTTTTTTCTTTTACTGAAATTCAAAGTGGAAGCAACAGGTAGAATTCTGAATCTAAAAAATTAGGCGCGCAGATCACATATACAAAGGGGTGAAATTGATTCCACCCCCCAAAGTCCAAGATCTTCCTCCAATAAAAAGTTCTGAATGTGATCATGTGGGCATCTGCAGGTGGTGATGAGGCTTCTGTCTGTTGACCTTGACATATTTTGATAAAATTTAGCAGTTGCCCAGTAGAAAGACAGTTGAGCAAGGAAATAGAAACTTAAGAAGAAGAATTCTATACTCCCCCTCCTCCTTCTCATTTACAGCACAGGAATGTAACACCTCCAGCTCTCTTCCCTTCCAACCCCCGCTCCCCCCATTCCTAATGACAGCCGAAAGATGATGCAGAGCAGTGAGAAAGATGCATAGCAGTAGAAAAGGTATAGAAGAGATCTTGAAGGCTGACATTCAGATCCATGTTTAAAATAGAGGTCGGTTGAAAACAGAAAGAGAAAGAAGGGGACCAGGTTTATGGGATTACTGAAAACAACTGGGAAACTGTGCACAGACCAAGGTAAGAAAAGTGAACTTAAGTATTGCCTTGGTGGTTAAGAGGATTAGGTAGGGCTGTGAGGTGTATGGACAGACCCTAGCAGTCCTTGGGCTGTATTGAAGATCGAATAAAGGTCTCTATAGATGTTGATCTTTAAAATAAGCCAGCGTTTGCTGGGAGATTCAGGTTGATAGAGAAGAGTTTGGATCTTTAAAAAGCTAGTGTCTGCTGGGAGATTCAGGCTCTCCAGGGCAGAGACAGACCTTTAGTGGCAGTAAGGGATGTCTTTTGCTCTGGCCAGGTGCCAACTGTGTGCGTATTTAAGTCTCACTGGAACAAGTTGGTAAGGATTGTTCCAGTCTGGCAATTCCGGTGGGTCCCAAGAGAAATGTGTGAAAGAGAAGTTTAGTTCAAACTTGCTCTTGAGAGGCCTGGCAAACAATGTGTGAAAAAGCCAGCTTCTGCTGGGAGATTCAAGCTAGAAAAGGAACATGCTCAGGGCAGAGACACATAATAACAATTTAGGTCTTTTAAATTTATTTAAAATTTTTATTTTTAATCCCTTTTAATTATTTAGTACTTAAGGAGATAGAACAATGGGTGTATCTTCGAGTAAAAGTGAGAAGTTCACTAAAACAATTAGGAAGAATCCCAAATTGTAAATAGACCTGAGTAGTCCTTTAGGGAAAAATACTTAGAGGTTTGGAAGCCCCTCGATACAGTACACTAGGGCTGACCAAAGAAGATATGGTTAAGTTATGCTGTTATGTGTGGTAGAAAGAATTAAGAGTAAAGAAGAAAATGTTTATTGCTCTTCCCACCCATGGTTTAGCAAGTAATAAAAAGGTTTTGCCTGTTTAAATGGAAAGACTCAGATAATTTGACTTGATCAATTTGATGTGATTTCTATTAAAAATGCTTACATGTTCATGTATAATATTGCATGCAGAATTGAATGGAATTGAATTGAAGAAAAATTATTTAGACCTGCGTATAGCCCCAATTGAGGCTGCTGCAGTTCAAAACAAAACATAATTGTGACATGTTTGGCCAGCCAGAGAATTAAGTTGCCTTTTGGGATTGGACATAGAGCTGTGGAACCACTCTTTGAGTTGTCCCACTGCTCTGAGGAAAAAAAAACCTACAAGTTGCCCAAAGAAAGAAAAAGTGGAGATTGAAAGGGATAAAACCTCCCCAGGTCTGGAAATGTTGTGTGTGAGAATTTGTCTGTGTGTAATCATGACAGTACACAAAATTATTTAGACAATGGAGCTCATTGGCTCCTGTTAGGAATGTAAGTCACCTAACAGTTAGTTGGGTTGGAAAATATATAAACCAGGATAGACATTTTAATACTGTCTCTTTAAGGGAATGCTAAAATTGTAATTGGGTGTGGTTCCGCAAATGGCCATAAGATGGAGCCAGAAAACTGGCTTGTCCTGTTCTGTTCTGGTGTTTCTGGAGAGTGTTGCCATTCCTTCATTTTTCCCTATTGACTATTATTCTTGGATTTGATGTGAGTCTGTTACTGAACTGTTTTTGATACTGGACTTTGTTATTGCATTATCCCTGGATTGAAAACTGATTGCTTTAACTGTAAATGACTTGGACTGTTTTGTTGAACTTTCCTTAAACGTTTATTGGAAGTAAAAACCCACATTTTACTATACAGTGTATCTGTGTGCTGTTTGTGTGTTATTCTTCACTACTCTCACTACATCCCCCTGTGTGCGCTCATTCTCCTAACGGGGAATTACCTCAACAGCTCTCAGAAAAGAATTGTAAGTATGTAAGCCATCTGATTACAGTACAAATGTGTGAATATGTTGATGGTAAAAAAGTTGGTGTAAATGTGTATTGACCACATCCCAGATTAAAAGGAGAGTAAGAACTAGCATGTGCATGGAAATGAGAAAGGTCCCATGGAGAAATGTGTGTAATTTACTGAAGAGAGAGAGAAAATTATTTTGTTTGAAAGGCTGCTGAGTGGAGAAAAGGGGTGAGATTTCTGTGTAGTATTTTAAAGGTTTTTTTTTCTTTCTTTTCTTGTCCTTGCTGGTTGTAAATTTTTCTTTCTCTTGCTCAAGGACTTTTTGCCTTGAAAGAGCAAGACAAACAAGAAAGAGGGGGAGTGAGGTTTTTGCTCACTTTAACCATTTTTTTTCTGCTTAGTTGAAGCATTGAGCTTTTGCCTGATAAAGGCAGGGCTGGAAAATAACTTTTTATAGGTTACACAACTTGCAAAGATAGTCATTACTGTAGAAACACTATTTCATATCATGATTTTTCTCAGCACTTCTGCAAAGAAACCTTAGATGGCTAGGCTGAGGTGGGCAGTATGCCTAGAACTTTATCTTTGAAGGTGGCTCAGCTCCCAGTTTACAATGGAGCTCAGCTCAGCAAGAGAATCAAAATTCAAACCAGCTGCACTCTGTATATGCTCTTAATCCATATTTTGATCAAAGCAGAGAATTGACACTAAAGTTTGACTCAAAATACCTCATTTGTTTGTTTATTTGTTTGTTAGCAACACAAGTTGTTGCCCTTTTAGGAATTGTTACAGAGATGAGTTAGAAATTACAATAGGTAGAAAGAAAGTGTCATCACTTGAGACTTTCAAGAAGAGATTGGACTGCCATTTGTCAGAAATGGTGTAGAGTCTCCCGCTTGGGCAGAGGGGTTGGACTAGATGACCTACAAGGTCCTTTCCAATTCTGATTCTCTTTATCTGTTGAAGTTGTTGTTAAATGAGCTATCAGTCAAGGGTAAAAGAACATTATTCTGTTGGGATAGTTGTGTAAAAGTAAAAGAAGGAAGAGATGGACTTTTGGTCTAGCTAGCTAGAAAGTTATTTGCAGACTTGTGTTGATTTGGAAGCCATGATGGCAGTTGTAGGAGAAGAAGAAGTTAGAGAAAGTGAGGGCAATAGAAATGAGGGAATGGAGTAATAACGGGAAAGAAGATGTAGTGGTACAGGCAGGGAGGACAGAGTGAGGAGATGTTTTGGGTGTGCCAGCCTGGACATTTCAGGAAAAACTGTCCGATCCAAAGAAGGGAGGTGCAAGTGTATAATATGATGGCAGAAGATGAAAGTCAATACTAGGGGTGTCAGGAATGATGTAAGGAAGAGGAAGTAGTGTTTTTAATTGACACTGGGGCAGCAAGAAATATATATATATATGTTGTGGCTCCGGGCTTGGATTCAGCTCCTGTGACTGATATGAGTTCAAGTGAGGAGGTCATGGCAGAAAAATATGAGCCGGCATGGCTCAGTGATTGGACTGGTAACCAGGATGAGGAGATGGACGTGACAAAGGACGACAGACCTGATGTATTAGAATTGTCAGGACCTTTGACCTCCTCTGGTTCCTTATCTGATCAACAGCCGGGAATGGCTGACAGGGAAGTTTTGAGAGAGTCTTCTAGTGGAGATGAGAACTTGGAAAATTTGTGGTTAAATGTAAAAAACAGAAGACGGTTGAGAAGGCAAAATCAGCTGGAGCGAATGAGGAGAGCGAGTCAGTAAATTAGTACGTTGCCTCAATGAGTATAAAAGGACACAGCTGGGCTGGTACATTTTGCCAGGAACAAAGTGACTATTTGAGTGAGGACGTTACAGCAAGAAGCTCTGAGACTGGAGATTTATTGCCAGGACTGGTTTGCCGGACAGAGTAAAGATTTATGCTGTGGATTGAGGTTTCTGCCAGCCGTTATCTTATAAGACTTCTTTCCGTTTGATTTAATTGTGAAACGGCTGCTTTCTGTTTTGTTCGTTTGAATTTTGAAGGGGAGTCATAACACACACACACACACACACACACACACACACACACACACACATATATATATATATATATATTCAGAAGCAGGTGTTAACTTGCTGGGAAGAGATTCCCTAGCAGATCTTCAATTGAAATTTGAATTTGGGCCAGTAGAGCCAATTCTTATGAGGATGTTGAACCCCACTTAAAATAACACTCAAGAATCCAAACGAAGTAGTTAGGAAAAAGCAGTACTCAATTTCTATAGAAGAATAGAAGGGGTGGCATCCCAGCCCTTACCTAAAAACAAGCAAGAACTAAGGAAATTCTTAGGCTTGGTGGGATACTGCAGGCTATGAAATGATGGGTGTGCTGATCTTACCAAACCCCTGTATGCAAAGTTAATTGAATCTGAACTTTGAAATTTGAAGTGGGAGGGAAA
Source organism: Pseudonaja textilis (assembly GCF_900518735.1). The sequence continues at coordinate 6,277,156 of NW_020769367.1, read as the reverse complement.
TGAAAGAGGAAGCTTTGAAAATTTGAAACAAGCCTTAACTAAGGCTCCTGTGTTAAGTTTGCCAAATTTGTAAAAGCCATTCCATCTCTTTGTAAACACAGAGAATGGAATTGCACAAGGTATGTTGGCTCAGGACTGGGAAGGATAATGGAAGCCTGTGGCATTCCTGTCAAAAATAATGGAAAATTGACCTTTGGGGGAGTCCTCATTATGAGCACCCCACATCAAGTCAGAACCATTCTTCAGCAAAAAGCAGGAAGATGGCTGACTGATTCCCGAATTCTGATATATGAGGCAATTTTGATGAAGGAAACAGATTTGGTTTTAACCACAGACCATAATTTGAATCCAGCACATTTCTTAGCCAACACTAGACCAGTGGATCAATATGGATTAGAACATTATTGTGCTGAAGCAATAGACTTACAAACTAAAATAAGATTTGATTTGGGAGAACACTCCCTTGAGAAAAGAGAGGCAATTAATATCGATGGGTCTTCTAGGGAGGAGCACAGAAAAACATACCAAAGAGATCCTGGAAGCGGGGGTGGGGCGGGGTGTCTGCCTCAAAGCTGGTCTATTCAAGCTTAAGGATTGTATGCCCTAAATCAAGCTCTATGTATTTTGGAAGGACACAGATTCAAGATATGTGTTTGGGATGGTGCATATTTTTGGCAAGTTTGGGTGGAAAAGAGGAATGACAGCAAGGGAAAAGAACTAGTACATGAAATTCTGACTAAGGAAATAATGAGTTCCTTACAAAAACCTAGAAAAATAGCAGTGACATATGTGAATGCACACTGAAAAGAGAACATAGGTAATTCGATTGCTGATGAGGAGGCAAATTGGCTGCGAGTGTGGAGAGAATGGGGGTATTAATTCCTGAGTTAGAATCAGTGGGAGAAATTCCTGTGTTCACTGAAAAGGAACAAAGAGAGTTGCAACAAATAGGAGGACAGAGGGGGAGAAGGGAAAGTGGTTTCTCCCAGATGGAAGACAAATAATAAGTAAACCAATTGCATGAGAGTTGTTGGAAAAATTACATGAAGGAAGTCATTTGGGAATTCAAGCCATCATAGATGAACTTTTGAAATGTTATGGTTGTATTGGAATATACCCTATAGCAAAATCACTAATAGACAAATGTTCAATTTGTAAAAAGGTGAACAAACAAGCCATCAGGAAACAACAGATGGGTGGAAGGTCACCAGCTTTAAGACCTTTTAATGTATTCAAGTAGAACTTACGGAATTGCCAAAGGTGGGGAGAGGAAAATATTTATTGGTCATAGTGGACCACCTCACAGGGTGGATGGAAGCTTTTCCCTGCAGTAATGCTATAGCAGCAGTGGTGTCAAGAGTATTGTTAGATCAAATTAATATTGGAAACACATATGCCATGGAGTAAATGTCTTCCTTTAGCCCTATTGAGAATACAGACCCAACCTAGAAAGGACATTGGAAGCAACATGTACATAAACTGTCCAGATATTTCAATTTCCTCAGGAAACAAGGACTTTTGGCTCAAACACCACCTTTGGAGTTTCCAGTCCATAAATTCCACCACAGTGATTGGGTGCTGATCCAGAGTACTCTCTTCATAATCTACATAAATGACCTCTGTGATCATATTAAGAGCAACTGCGTTCTCTTTGCTGATGATGTAAAGCTATTCAATACCACAGATAATACTGCTACCCTTCAAAAAGATCTTGACTATGTATCAGAATGGTCAAACAAATAGCAACTTCAAATCTCAACAAATAAATGCTCTGTCTTACATATTGGCAAAAAAAAAAAAATCAGAAAATAAAATACAGGCTGAATAGTCAAGATCTTGTTGATGATCCAAGCTCTGTAAAGGACCTTGGAATACTCATCTCTAATGATCTAAGTGCTAGAACCCACTGTAACTACATAGCCAAAAAAGCATTAAGAATTGTTAACCTAATCCTATGTAGCTTTTTCTCTGGTAATATCACACTACAAACTAGAGCATACAAAACATTTGCTAGACCAATACTTGAATACAGCTCATCAGTCCAGAACCCACATTACGTATCTGATATTAGCACAGTTGAGAAAGAAATATTTCACAAGAAGAGTTCTCCACTCCTCTACTCATTGTAGAATACCTTATGCCACCAGGCTTGAAATTCTAGACCTAGAAAACATTGAATTACGCCGTCTTCGGTCTGATCTAAGTATGGTATATAAAATCATACATTGCAATGATTTACCTGTCAATCAATACTTCAGCTTCCACCATAACAACACAAGAGCACACAATAGATACAAACTAAAGGTTAACCGCATCAAACTTGATTGCAGGAAATAAGACTTCAGCAACAGAGTGGTCAATGTCTGGAATACTCTACCTGACTCTGTGGTTTCTTCCCCAAACCCCAAAAACTTTAACCTTAGACTGTCTACTATTGACCTCACCCCTTTCCTAAGAGGTCTGTAGGGTGGCGTGCATAAGCGCACCAACATGCCTACCGTCCCTGTCCTATTGTTTCTTTTATTTTTCTTATATGTACCCATTTCATGTATTCATAACCATGTATATACTTATACCTATTATCTTGTAAGCGATTGACAAATCAAGTAAATAAATAAAATAAAATAAATAAAAAGTAGGAAGAAAGAGAAGTTAACCCCAAAATGGGAAGGACCATTCAAAGTACTACTCACCTCCAAAACCACAATCCGGACGGCCGAGAAGGGTTTGACGCACTACACTCACATAAAAGGCCCTGTGTCTTCACCAACTATCTGGACCAGTGTTCCACATAGAGACCCATTGAAGTTAACCTTGCAGAAACAATAAACTAATAACTGATAAGATTTGCCCCCATAGGTTCTGAATTCAAGTGGAAGGAGTGAAAAGAAGTGATGAGTCCAAATACAGTGGAGAAGTAAAACCCGGAGCTGGGACTAGGAGCAGAAACCCATATACATGGTGTTAAAAATTAAAAATAAGGTTCAATCGTATTAAGTAAAATAATGGGAAAAATATCTTTTTAAGTCAACTTCTCTTTTAAGAAATTTTCATGCTGATATTTGTTATATGTTTGAGAAACTGGTAAAGGATATTTTGAAAGGAGATAATTTACCAGTTCACAGAGACTGATGCATGATGCTGGTGAGTGGATTGGAATTGGGATAAGTATGCCTTTGGTAATATTGTGGGCCTGGATGGCTTATTGTGCTAGGAAAGAGTGGATTCCTATAATGTGTCCAAAAAGATCAGAGAGAAAAGACAGAGACTATACCCCTCCCCGATGTGTTGGTTCTGTGATTGCATATGTCAGCGTGAGTGTTGCTGTTGTATTCATTGTCTTTTATAACAAGAATGTGAAGAATGCATACCGACACAAAAGGTAAAATCACAAAAACATTGAAATATCACACAGCCTGTGGATGCGAGGGGCAGAGTGTCTCATATAGTTATAATGGAGCACAGTACCCTAAATGTACAGAAGAAAAGGAAATATTTTGTTATGACCCTCGCAAGGATCCTAGACAATGGGCTTTGCAAATAAGAAGTGGGGGAAGAAGAAATTAAAAAATGGTTAGGGCAGTCGGGGTGGAAATTTTTAATAATTGGAAGCAAGCCTTATTTATGGCAGGTATGGTTGTATTGGGTTTAATCTGTTTACCATGTCTGATACCCCTTATCAGATGATGATGGTGAATGATGTAAATGAACACACCATTCTTATGAAATTTGAAAATGTTGAAGAGATTAGAGAAGTAATGTTTTATTTTATGTATGTTTGAAAAATAGAAAGGGTAGAATTGTTAGAAATAAGTAAATTCAAAAATAAAATGGTATATAAGATGCTTAAAATTTTCACAAATGGGGGTTGGACTGGATGACCTTGCAGGGTCCCTTCCAATTCTATTAATCTGTTATCAAATGAAATATATCTCTCTGTATATGCATGCTTTGCTTTTATACTTTTTTTATTCCCTGGTTTTTTTTATCCTTAATCCAATTGTACCATTTTTTCCCATACTGTACAATATTTTGAGTCTGCCTCATCCTTTAGTTTTTGGGTAAGTATGTCCATTTTGGCACATTCAAAGAACTTCTGGGTTATCAGATTGTTTGTTGGCATCTGGTTGCCTTTCCAGCATTGTGCTAATGCGAGTCTTGCTGCAGTAATTATATGAAGAATTAGATATTTCATTTCTTCTGTGCGTTCACCTTTTATCATTCCCAATATTTCAGCTTTGAATTCTAATTGAATATTTGTAATTTCTTTCATCCATATTCTTCTTTTTTCCAGTATTTTTTACTTTTAGGGCAGAGCCACCGTGCGTGGAAGAAGGTGCCCCTACTTTGCTTACATTTCCAACAAAGCGGACTTAGGTTTGGATACATATTAACCAACCCTGAGGGAGCCAGATACCACCAATAACACATTTTGTATTGATTCTCTTTATAGACCGCCTATTTTGCTACTTTATAATTTTGCTTCAAGATTTTTTTCCCAGTCTTCCAGGTTGATGTTATGTCCTACATTCCTTGCCCATGCAATCATTGGGCCCTTTACTATTCTTCTGCCAATTCAAATTCTAGTAGGTAATTATACATTTTGGAGATTATTTTTTCATCTGTTCCCTCTAATATTTTGTCTAACTGATTCGGCTTTACCTCTATTCCAAATTCTTCTACATCTTTTTAAGTTGTAAATATGGCCACCACTCTATCTTCATCCCTTGCTCTCTAAGCTCTTGATTTGTCTTTAGTATTCCTTGGGAGTCTAAAACATTGTAGTATTTGATCCTTCTTGCAGTTTCTAATGCATTGGGGTGAATCAATGCCTCCATGACGAATACCCACCCTGGAATCTTCATATAATGTCTATGCTTAATCTATTTCCAAATCTTCATTAATGAATTTCAAATTGCATGTCTATTAAAGTAAGTAGATCTTGTTTCCAGGGTTCCACATGAAGGCATGCCACCCCACCTGCAAATGGAGGTTGGACTGGATGACTTTGCGGGGTCCCTTCCAATTCTATCAAATGAAATATATCTTCTTGTATATACATGCTTTGCTTTTATACTTTTGCCATACTCCATTGTTAAGCCTTTTTATATTTTTATCTTATGTATATGCCTTTTATATTATTATTATGTTGCTGGGGGGGGGTTGTTATAATCTCTTTGGGAAAATGGTAGTCTATGATGAGCTTAGAAAGAGCCCCTGATGAGGGGATGCTACATTCCTTAATGCTAAGGAAAGATGCCACATGGGCAGCCAAAATAAGAGGAATGGAGGGGTACGTATGAAAACATAACAGAAAGAGACAATTCTCCCTGGAGACATCCTAGGATTAGCTGCAACACCTGAGGGCAAATCCAATGAGTTTGAACTTGGGAGGGAATGAGTCTCAAGAAGGAAGGAACTTGGGTGACAAGATGAAACTGTATATAAAGTATGTTTTGAAGTTCTAAAGGTGTAGTTTTTGATTTGAACCTGTTTCTTGAGGTTCTAAAGACCACTGGCACTTTGCAAACCGTGTAATATTTCTTTTTAATAAATCCTCTTTGTTTTCAATGATCTAAGTTTTTTTGTTAGCTTTGAGTTATTTCCAACATAATGAAGAACTAATCTTACAAAAAATAATGAAAAGTGCTGAAATGAATATGTTAACACTGAAATTGAAAGAGAAGACTCTGAATACTTTTTAATTTGGAATAAATGGAATGATTGGGTAACAAACAGAAACAAGAAATAAGATAAGAAATTTAACTGTAAGAGACCTCAAGAAAGTAAAATGTAAATATGTAGAATATATAAGAATGTAAGAACAATAATTATAGTTAAAGCTATTAATCAATATTAGATAAATGTAAATATAATGTGTTAAGATATTTAAGAGAAGAACCTGTATAGATGTCAAGAATGCTGTTGAAATAATGATGGTCTATGTTGTAATAATGGAAACTTAATAAAAACATATTAAAAAAAACAAGGATAGAGAAAGCTCAAACAGCATTCTTCAAAATGAAAAAGGTCTTGCAGACATGAAGTAAGCCTAAGATTGAAAATCAGGCTTGTCAGATGCTACATCTTTTCTATCCTACTCTAAGGACTGGAGAGTTGGTCTCTGATGAAAGCCACTTGAAAAGACTAGAGGCATTTGAAAGATTAACAGGCAGCTGTTATATATAAGTTGGGTTGACAAAATCAGAAACAAGGAGGTGATAAGCAGTCTGGGAAAGCCAAGGTAAATCCTCCAAACCATAAAAAAACAAAAGTTAGAATATTTGGGAAATGTGATGAGACACCTGGAAAAATACGGCGTACTTCACTTAATGCACCAAGGAAAGATTGAAGGCAAATGAGGTCCAGGTAGAAGAAGAACATCACAAAATCTAAGGGACTGGTTTGGACAAAACTCACTTTTCCGTGCTGTTGTTGATAACAATAGGATTCCCAACATGATTGCCAATGTCCAATGATGGATATGGTACAAGAAGAAGAATGTTATTCTAAACTGGCTGGTGTACACAACTAAGGCAGTATTTATTTATTTATTGAATTTATATTGCTACCCATGGCAACTCGAGATGGCTTACAGAATGTAAAATATCAGAATTTAAAATAAAATATCAGCAAATAGCCAGAATCTGCAAAGACAAAGGCAGGAAAACAAAGGCTCAGAATGAACAAAGACTTGCAACAAAAGTCAAAAATAATAATAAAAAGTTTATTCCAATATATAACAAGAAAAAAATCAAGGAAACAGTTGGTCCACTAAAGAGAGAAGAGGGCAAGGAAGTAACAGGCAACAGAGAGAAAGCAGAGCTGCTCATTCTTTGCATCAGTCTTCATGCAAAAAGAAACTATAGCCCAATCTACGAAAAACAACTGTAAAAAACAGACTAGAAACAAAAGTTAAAATAAGCAAAAAATAGTAAGAGAACACCTGTCTGATCATGATGTATACAAATCACTGGGACCTGACATATTACATCCCAGAGTTCTGAAGGAGCTGGCAGAGATCATCTCAGAATTACTGTACCGCATCTTTCACAAATCTTGGAGCACCAGGGAACTACCAGAGGACTGAAAAAGCTGATGTGGTTCCCATCTTCAAAAAAGGAAAAAAAAATAGACACAGGAAACTACAGACTAACCAGCCTAATATCAATGACTGGGGAGATAATGGAAAACGTAATAAAAAATGTATTTGCCAACATCTAGAAATGAGTAAAGTAATAAATAGCAGTCAGCAAGGGTTTGTTAAAAACAGATCATGCCAAACTTATCTTATTTCATTCTTTAACATAGTGACTAAATTAGTAGATCTGCGAAATACTGTGAACATAATATACTTAGACTTCAGCAAGGCATTCGGCAAAGTAAACCACAACCTAGTTCTTGGTAATCTAGAAAAAAGATGGGATAAATAGCATCACCTCCAGATGGATTTGCAACTGGCTGACAAACCTTACTCAATGAGTAGTCCTTAATGGGTCTATGTCAGGGGTGTCAAACTCAAGGCCCGCAGGCTGAATGTGGCCCACAATGTGGTTGGATCTGGCCCACGGGGCCGTCTTGGAAAATGTTGGAACTCAGATAAACAATAAGCCAGAGGTTGACCAAATTAGCTCAGACAAGCACCTAGGATTTGCATTTCCTCTTTTGCCCATAGAGCCAGCTATGACCCCTACATAACCCTACATGACCCCCATAGGAATCTGACAACAGCCAATAGAATACTTGTTCTTATACAGGAACAGGAAGGTCAAATACAAAGCCCAAAGAAGGTATTTAAAAACCCGTCTCTCAACTCCATTTTGTCAGCTGCACCAGAACCATAAATGCTGGTGGTTCTGTTCATCATTAAACCATCTTTCCAATCAGCCTCCACGTTTGCAGTGTCTTTCTCCCAGGTTGGAACTGAACTATATGGATATTTCTTCCCACAAAGGCAACCAAGCCCTATCAGCAATTGAACTGCTGCTGTTTTTTAATCTATTTGGGCAGCCATGGGAGGACAGATGTTTTTTGCTTCAAAGAAGGAAAAAAAGAGGTGAAAAAGGCCTACTTCCCCTCAGATGCAGATAGCTACTTTCATCTTCTATCCCCAAGTGCTTGATGACTGCGTCACTGCTGCTAGCTATGCTAACCAACAATGTTCTATTGCCAAATACAGTCAGAATCCTACACAATAGTTGTGAAGGAAGGACCTTAACCTTAACCCTAACCCCTCCCCAGATAGAAGAAGAAACCATGAGGCAGCAAATAATCCAAACACAATACAAATAATTAAATCACAACTGTTTGCACAAGGGAAGAAAAGCCCTATCTGGCTCATTGCCACAGTTCACACCTCAGGAAAGCTCAAGCATAAACACTTGAGCTAAGCCTAACTACAAAAAATGCAATTAGCACTAGAATGTTGCAAAAGAGCAAACAAAGTAGATGATAGTTGCTTATTAGACCAATTACCAGAACAAATAGACACAGGAATTAGATTTCTCAACCCTGCTTCCTTTCAGAAACAGAAAGTAACCTCCTTCCTTCCAAATAAAGCTGAATAGGGTGTTGGAAGAAATGTTCAATTCCAACACTGAAAACATGGAGGCTGCTTAGAAGGATGGTTTAATGATGGACATGACCACATGGGGTTAGAAATCCTGGGCAAAATGAAGCACAAGTTTGAGAGAGGGTGTTGTGGAGCAGCGGAGATACGAGGCTGAGCCAGAGCGTTCGTTAAGGAAGGCTTTATTCAGGTGAATAAAGGGTTGCCACGTCTGCCAGGCTAACTCGGCAGATCAGCTGGCGGCAACAGCTGATGCCATTTGACAGCTCCTTTTATAGCCAGCTGTCAAACGGCATCAGCCAATGGGAGTGGTTGGCGCTCCCGCTTGAACTGTGGACCTGGTTGGGGACTCCAGCCAGTTCTATAGACACAACACTCCTTTCCCCCGGCCAGGAGCATGCGTAGTCCCACAAATAGGCCGGTCGTCTACGATGGCGGTAGGACTGCCTGAGTTCAGGGAAGTCTCTGGCTGGAGCGAAGTCCTCCGCTCCTGGGAGTGCCTCGGGGACTGCAGGAGAGCGGGTTCGGTCTGCGAGGCCCTGCGGTGGATCAGATAGGCTTCCTTGTTCGGTTCGTTTCTGGCACGTCGTTCGGCTGGGGCGGTAGATCAGTTTGCTCGGTTGTAAGTCCATAGCCCTTCGTTGGTAGACCGGGCCCGGTAGGGAGCTCTCGGCATCGCTCAGGTAGATCGGGCCCGGCAGTGAGCTCTCGGCGTTGTCTGAGTAGATCGGGTCCTGCAGGGAGCTTTCGGCGCTGGCTGGGTAGATCGGGCCCTGCAGGGAGCTCTCGGCGCCGGCTGGGTAGATCGGGCCCTGCAGGGAACTCTCAGCGCCGGCTGGGTAGATTGGTCCCGGCAGGGAGCTTCCGGTGCTGGCTGGTTTGGCTGAGTAGACCGGCCCCTTGGCGGTTGTCGGGTAGGCTGGATCCTTGGTGCTTGCTGGGTAGATCGGGACGCTTGGCTGGATTCGGGAGCCATCGGTTGTGCCTCTCCACCTCCTCCTCAGCTGGTCCACGTGTCTGCGCCACATGCGTCCGTCATCTAGGAGGATTCTGTAGGATCTTGGCCCTGCAACTGACACAACCTGTCCAGGTACCCACAACGGGTCCCCTGCATAATTCCTGGTGTATACCAGGTCATGCAGGGCAAAGTCCCTGACCAAAGTGTTGGACCCCAAGGGGGTGTCTGGGCTGTAATGGGGTTGTAGCCTGTCCAAGGTGGTCCTAAGACGCCTCCCCATTAATAGTTCAGCAGGTGATTTATTTGTTGTGGTGCATGGGGTTGTATGCTGGCTTAGAAGATAACGGGACAGTTTGGAGTGCCAGTTCTCCTGGTCAAACCTAGCAAGTGCCTCTTTTACTGACCTGACTGCCCTCTCAGCCATCCCATTACTAGCTGGGTGAAAAGGGGCTGTGAGAATGTGTCTAATACCTAAGTTGGCAGCGAACATTCCAAACTCACAAGATGTGAACTGGGGACCATTGTCAGACACCACTGTGTCAGGGAGGCCATGGGTGACAAACAAACGGGTCAGAGCCTTAACAATTGCCTGAGTGGTTGTTGAAGGAAGTAGAGCCAAGTCAATCCATTTGGAATAAGAGTCTACTAAAACTAAGAAGGTCCGCCCGTGTACTGGTCCAGCCAGGTCGATGTGCAGGCGAGACCAAGGTCCCCCAGCACTTTCCCACCTGGTAGGAGTGGCTGCTGGTGGGGCAGGCCTGGTAGTTTGGCAGGGTTGGCACGAGCTTACTCAGCTGGAGATTTGGGCATCCATGCCTGGCCACCATACGTAGCTGCGGGCCAGGGCCTTCATCCTTATGATGCCCGGGTGACCTTCATGAAGGACCTTTAAGATGGGTAAACGGAAAGTGGCTGGGATGACCACTCTTGTTCCCCATAACAGACAACCCTGTAGGCTTGACAACTCTTGCTTGCGAATTTTGAAAGGAATGAAATCAGAAGTGTATTGTGTTTCAGGCCACCCCCTCCCCACCCAGTCCAGAACCTGGGCAATTACCCTGTCTTTTTTTGAGTGCATTGCAATGTCTTCAGCTGTAATAGGTAAATTGAGTTCATTTACCTCAAAAATGGCATGAATGGGTGCGGGGTCTTCAACTGGAACTGGCAGGGGGCAGCGACTAAGGGCATCTGCGTGACTCAAGTTTTTTCCAGGGCGATGCACTAATTTCTTTGAATATGCGGCCAGGAACAGAGTCCACCTGGTCATCCTAGGTGACAGGACCTGTGGGGTTTGCTTGTCCCCTGACAAAAGTCCTAGAAGTGGTTTATGGTCAGTTATGAGTTCAAAGTAGTGCCCAAATAGGAATTCGTGAAACTTTTTTACAGCAGCTACTGCAGCCAAGGCCTCCTTATCAATTTGGCTGTAGTTTCTTTCTGCAGCAGAGAAAGTCCTAGAGAAAAAGGCGATTTGTGCCTCAGAACCATTTGGGAGCCTTTGGCTCAGAACTGCCCCAATACCAAAAGGAGATGCATCAGCAGCCAGGACTAGGGGGAGTTGTTGATTAAATTGGATTAAAACTGCATTAGATGTTAGTAAGGATTTGACTGATTTGAAAGCGTGGGCTTCCCTGGGTCCCCAATGCCAGGGGGATTCTTTGTCTAACAGTCTGTGTAAAGGCTCTGCAATGGATGCCTTATGAGGAAGAAATGAAGCGTAAAAGTTCAGCAGCCCCAGAAAGGCTTGGAGTTCCGTCTTGTTGGATGGTGTGGGTGCCTTGTGGATAGCCCTGACTTTGGATTCAATTGGGTGAATACCAGAGGCATCAATCCTGTACCCTAGAAAGTCCACTTGCTTAGTGGCGATGGTGCACTTCTCCCTTTTGAGTTTGAGGCCATGCTGCCTGAACCTGTCTAGGACTGCCCTAACCCTTTGCATGAGCTGAGGCTTATTAGTTGCTGAAACCAAAATGTCATCAAAGTAAGGGACTACCCCTGGAAGCCCTTGAAGGATCCTTTCCATGAGGGACTGAAAAATACCTGGGGCTACACTCACGCCAAATTGGAGGCACTTGCATTTGAATGCCCCGCTATGGGTGACTATGGTTTGCAGCTCAGCTGTCTGATTATCCACAGGGAACTGTTGGTATACCTGGGACATATCCAATTTGGCAAAGATGGTGCCAGGTTCAAAAGTATATAATAGGTGTTGGATCACAGGGACAGGGTATGCGCTGACCTGCAGAAAGCGATTGAGGGTGGTCTTGTAATCAGCGCAGATTCTCACGCTGCCATCTTTTTTGAGTGGGGTGACTATGGGGGTCTCCCATTTAGCAAAATCTGTTGGCTCTAATACCCCTTGCTTTAATAACTTGTCTAATTCTAAATCCAATTTTGGGCGGATGGCAAAGGGTACCCTGCGTGGCTTGAGGCGAAGGGGAATTGCCTGGGGGTCTACAATGAACGAGATGGGGGTGCCAGAATAGCAACCCAATTCATTGCTAAAGACATCAGAATAGTCTGTGAATAGGGTGTCTACTTCAGAGGTTGAGACAGCATGGATTCCAGTTATACTAAGGCCAAGGGAAGGGAACCAATCTAGTCCCAGCAGACTGGGGAGGGCACCATTAACAACCACCAAAGGCAAATGGCCTTTAAAACTTTGGAACTGAACTAAAAACTTGCCTTTCCCGAGGACAGGGATGTTCTTGCCCTGGTAGTCCCGTAGGGTCAGGTGGCATTTCTGGAGCTTCTTTTTGGAAATTCTGAGGTGAATCTTCAGGGTCTCCCAGGAGATGATTGAAAGTGCAGATCCCGTGTCCACCTCCATTCTGCAAGGCTTACCTTCTAAAAAAACAAAAATACTTATTTTGTTAGAGGTTTTAGAAGTGTGGTCTGTGTGGTAGCAAGTATAGCAATCTTCCACTTGCCTTTGGAAATTAGCAGTAGGTTGAGGTCTCTGAGGGAAGGTTCTCCCTGCTTGGCAGATTCTAGCTAGGTGGCCTTTCCTCTGACAGTTTAGACAAGTAGCATTCCTGAACCTGCAGGATGCCCTAAGGTGGGAACCCCCACAGCTCAGACAAATGGGAGGTTGCTTGGGGGTGAAGTTGTTCCTTTGTCCTGCTCCTTCTTGTGGGGGCTTTTGCTGCCTAAGGCGGTTTATGTCTGTTGTGCCTATAGGGTCTTCCTCTAGGGAAACTTCCTCAGAGTGGATAGTGGAACTGCCTGGCCTGATAGGAGTTCCTTGAATCTCAGCTGCTGATTGAGCAGAGAGCTCAGCAGCTTGGGCTTCTTCTATTGCTATGGCCAAGGTTAAGTCTTTTTTGGCTAGTAAGCGTCTTTGAAGCCTAAGGTCCCTGACCCCACAGACAATCTGATCCAAGAGCATGTCTTCTAGGTAGTCTCTGAACCCACACTGTAAGGCAGCTGACCTCAGGGCTGCCATATATTTGCTAATTGACTCCCCCTCAGCCTGCCTTCTGATTCTGAAGGCATGTCTTCTAGCTATCTGGGAGGGTTTAGGGGAGTAGTGGTTGGAAAGAATCTCTTGGAGCTCTTCCCAGGGAATGGTTCTGACAGAACAAGGGGCAACCAGTGCTGTAGCGGTGTCAAAAACCACAGCCCCACAGTAACTGAGAAAGAAAGATTTTTTTCTATGCTCCGCAGCGTCTGTGAAGTCGATAGCATCCAGGAAATAGATAAAACGGTTTTTGTACGACTCCCACGTTTCTTCGGCTGGCTTGAAGGGTGGGAATGCAGGATTGGTGTTCATCTTGAGGCGGCAGTGCCTGTCACCTCAGCTGCTGCAAGCTTCGAAAATCGCGCTCTTAGAAGAGCGTTTTGCGGCTGCGCCTGTCAGGCGGCGTCTGTCTCCTCAGCTGAGGAGGCTTTAAATTTTGCGCTCTTGGTGAGCGTCGGCGGCTGTGACTTGAGTGCTCGGTGGCTTCGCTCTTTTTAGTGACCAGCTCAGCGATCGGACGTCTGGTAGCCTCTTATTGCATCCTGTTGTGTTGTGGAGCAGCGGAGATACGAGGCTGAGCCAGAGCGTTCGTTAAGGAAGGCTTTATTCAGGTGAATAAAGGGTTGCCGCGTCTGCCAGGCTAACTCGGCAGATCAGCTGGCGGCAACAGCTGATGCCATTTGACAGCTCCTTTTATAGCCGGCTGTCAAACGGCATCAGCCAATGGGAGCGGTCGGCACTCCCGCTCGAACTGTGGACCTGGTTGGGGACTCCAGCCAGTTCTATAGACACAACAAAGGGAGAGAGATTTATACCCTCTGTTGGGCCTTGAACTTGCTTCCTTTTCCTGTGGCAAGAAATGTATCCTGATCGCTTATCAGACTCTGAAATCCATGCTGAGGTAATTTTGTAGGTTGTCTTGAGTCCCAGGTTTGGTTGAATCTTACTGGGTGGTATAATGAAGGGGCTTTGGGCAATTCCTATCACCCTGGAGCTGAAGGTCTTTTGTGTTATAGATATATTTTGTCTTGTAGATAAGATGTCTCAGTCTTTCTGGGGCTATCAACTGAAGGGAAATAGTAATAAGGATATAGCATTGGTGTTATTCAAGCATTTACTTGTTATTCTGTAAACATTTGTTCCCTGTAACCAACATGCTATATTATGCCTCTGTTTCCTGTAAAACATATGCCCCTGCTAATCTTACCCTTGTTTTTCTTGTAACTGATATGTATCCCAGGCAAGAGCTGAATACAGTTCACACATCAGCTCTAACTTATACCTTTGATTTGTGTTGTTAGTTCCATGTATCAACAGGGGGCCAAGTGGCTAATTGACTAATTGGGAGAATAAAGGAAGGATGAAATAACACTGAAGGCATCTACCTTTTGCAGGAAGTTAGGAGGCCAGAATTGGGAACTAAGCTAATGCCTATAAAAGCAAGCCATACCTTCCCCAAGATGTGGTTATTCCTTACATGCATTGTCTCTGCATGTCCAGGATATAGTTCACCCAGTATTTTGTTTTGGCCATAAATAAAATATGCTTTTTTTGTAAGCCTTGTCTCGAGTCTCACTATCTTTGGCATCCCACTGGCTCAGGGAAACTTCTGATACCTTATATTTTGGTGCCCGGACAGGGATGTGAGGGCTTGGAAGCATTGTTCCTTCAAGGTGGCTGCATTCAGCACCTCATGAGCTGAGCTGCTTTCAGGCTCAGAGTAGCCTTCACTATGGCAGACGAAGGAAACCAGCTGGGACCAGAGGCAAAGTCCTGGAAAAATTTCTCCACTGACTTTGACCTGGTCATTTGCTGGCAGGCTCTGATTCTGCCTACTCTGAATGCCTAACCAAAGAGGTTTGCAGTGGGGGTTGTGGAATTGAGCTCTTCTAGGTGAGTAGAAATTTATTTTAGGGGGGAGGTAGGGAGTGTTGCCTTGTGTGTGCATAAATGAGATATTGGAAATTCCTACTAGAGTTTTGCCTGCGACCTGAGTCCAATCTGTGTTTCTGAATTTCCACGAGAAAATCAGCTAGAGACAATCACTTTGAAAGGAGTGTGACTGGTGGAATTTTTTTCTTAAACGTCAAACTGGCAGGGGAAGTCTGGGAAATCCTCTTAGCAAGTCAGGCTTCATAGTGCTGATAGAGAGAATCCTCTGGGAAAAAAGAAAATGGGCAACTATACTGGTAGCCTGTTTGGAATAAAGAACGGAGAGCCATGTTCCCCTCTGGGTTATGGGACACATTAAAAGTTTTAGTAGCAGTAAAAGTTGTCTTTAAAAAGAAAAGTGGAGTTCCAACTTGCTCATGAGAGCCCTGGCAAATCATGTGTGAATGAAGGTCTCTGTACATTTTGATCTTTAAAAATAGGCCAACGTCTGCTGGGAAGTAGGTAGAGAAGAGTTTGGATCTTTAAAAAATAAGCCAGCACCTGCTAGGAGATCCAAGCTAGAAAGAGACAGAACATCCCCAGGGCAGAGACAGGTAGTAACAATCTAGTACTGGTAGATAGTACTAATACTATCTAGTAGATAGAAGAATGGGTGTAACTTCGAGTAAAAGTGAGAAGTTCACTAGAACAATTAGGAAAAAATACTTAAGAGGTTGGGAAGCCCCTCCATACAGTACGATGATTCAAATGCTGGAGCTAACCAAATAAAATATTGTTAATTTATGCTGTCATGTGTGGTAGGAAGTAGAAGAAAAGAAATACTTGCAGTGTTATAAAGATTTGAGAAATTATCATTCTCAAAAGAGCCAGAAAACTCTGAAAGAACTAAGAGTAAAGAAGAAAAGGTTTATAGTTCTTCCCACCCAGGGTTTAGCAGGTAATAAAAAGGTAACACCTGTCTAAATGGACTTAGATAATTTGATTTGATCAAATTAATGTGATTTCTGTTAGAAATTCTTGGATATGCACCTATAATAATAGCATGTAGAATTGAATGGAATTGAATTGATTGTGATATGTTTGGCCAGCTGGCAAATTAAGTAAGCTTCTCAGCTTGGGCTTGAAGCTGTGGGAAACAGGCAGTGCTTAGGGCCAGCAGTGGGATCCTACCTGTTTCACTACTGGTTTGGTGATCGCGCATGGTGCATGTGCACCTAATGCGCATGCAACTTTCTCCACACTAGCTGAGGCCTGCAGCGCCAATCAGCTGAGAGCATAAAGAAAAGTGCTGGAGTGGGTGGGATTCTGATTCTGCGCTTTTCTCTTCTTTCTCCTCTCAGCTGATTGTCAGAGAATTTATTTCCTCCTTTCAGCTGAATCGTCGGAAGCTTTTTTTTTTTTTACTACTGGTTCAGTTGAACCAGTCCGAACCAGTAGCATACTGGTTAGGGCCCTCAGTCACAATTATGATTGAAACTACTGAGTTTTCCGACTGCTTCAAGAATGAGTTACAGGTTGACCAAGGAAGGAAAAAGTCTAAATTTAAAGGGACAAAAGCTCAACAGGTCTGGAAATGTTGTTTAATGGCATGTGTATGTGTATGTGTGTAATTTCCAAACCTGCAGGGAGGATGAGATCCTCTAATAATAGTACACAAAAGATTATTTAGAAAATGGAGCTCGTTGGCTTCTAAAAAGCTCCCTGGAATAATTATAATGATTTGTTTGCATAGAAAAATCATAAAATGAAAATTTTGTATGTGAAATTGGTTTACACAAAAAGTCTGATTGTAGTACAAATGGGAGTGTGTGAGAGATGCCCCAGGCTCATAAGGAGCGGAAAGGCGAAGTGATCCTGAGACCTGTTAATTCCTATGTGTTGAGCCCACCCCCAGAGAAATTCCCTTTTGTATAAAGAAACAGTAAGTTGCAAGGTTTTTTGTTGTTGTTATTGTTGTTGTAGTGAAGTAAGTGAAAAGGCAATGGCCAGTGTTTATCTGTTGAAGCTAGAGAGAAATGCAGAGAAGGGTTTTTTTTTGTAAGTTTTATTTGAGTTTTCACAAAAAGAAAAGAAATACAAGTAAAACATCTTTTTTGAAAGCAGCATAATCCCGGGTTACATTTCTTCGTACAGATGCAAATTCAGGTTCCTGCTCATTTTTATATTCTGTCTTATTACTATTTTACATTTTCTACATAGCTTCTCCCCTCTTTTAATTTTCTCAATTTTATTTTATTTATTTCATCTCAATTCAAATCATTATATTTATATTTTTTGTCTGTCCTGTTTCAATTGTCTATTATCTTTTCTCATTAAACAAAATTTGTCCTGTAGTTACTGATTGGAGTATGACGCCTTTATATCTTTCCCCTAAAATTATAACACTCAGTATAATACATAACTTCCATTCGGATTCTGCTTGGTACATTCTTAAACTACACACTGTATTCTTAAAAAAAGAAAAAATTCTATCATTAATATTCATTAAAATTTTAACATTTTTCACGTTACTTTTCAAATAAATATCATACTTCTATGGGAAAAATTATAAACTTTCCATAGTTAATTCCCCCCCTCTTCACTTATATTTTATAAAACATTGATTAATTCAAATGTTCCCATTCCTTCCTAATTCAATTTTCTCATTTATTTTATTTCATTTATTTTATTCACAAACATTTCACTAAATTACACTAACTATTTAATCCCTCTTTTTAATCATATGTTGTTTCCAATTTTCTAAAGTTATTTCTACTACAAATATAACAATACAATCTTATGTACCTTTACAGAATCCCCTTTTCAGTTAGATTTTCACCCATTATCTCTAAATAGGTCCTGTTTCTTTATATCTTACTCGGGACCTTTGTAACTTCTTCTCCTTTCCTTCTTCCTTCTCTTCTTCTCTCTCCCCTTTTTACCCCTTTGTCTCTCTACCTCTATTTCCCTCTTCTGTATTCCCCTTTTCTGTTGCTTTCCAGCATTGTACTTATTTTTCAAATTATTTTTCTTTTCTTTGGTTGTTTTTTTAAGTCTTAAATTCTCCATTCTCTTTCCCCCCTTTCCTTTTTCTTCCCCACAGAGTTACTTGTTCATTAAAGACGGCTTCTTCTTTGTCCCAGTCTTCTTGTTTTGCAGTCTTTTCTTGTTGTTTCTCATAGTTCCAGATCTCCATTTCTAAGAATTGAAAAACGAAGCCAAAAGAGCCCTTCCCTTCTTGTGCATCTTCTTTGTATTTTTTAAGTTCCATTTTCAATTCATCCAGAAGTGATGCCATTGTAAAAATTTTAAACAACCACCCAATTGGTTTTAGTCATTCAAATATAATAACCAAAAATCCAAAAGTCACCAAGTAATCCAAATAAACACAAGCTGTTTCTTTTTACACTTTCTTTTTTTTCACTTTCTCTTCCTCTTCCCCCCTCTTCACCACCTCTACGGCTTAGCCTCGAAACCAGCCGGCTTGGGGCGCTCCAGCAGCGAGCCCAGACAGAATCCACGCACGATCGCGGATTCCTGTCTGTCGCCGAAGCCCTTCAAACTGGAAGTCAGAAATGCAGAGAGGGTTTTGTTAAAAGGATGCTGAATGGAGAAAGGCGGTGAGAATTCTGTGTAGTTTAAACATTTTTCCTCCCTGTATTCCCGCCCCCTCATTCAAGAGAAGCAGGCAAAGGGAGGGGAATGTGTTTTTTCTGCTCATTTTAACTATCCCCACCCCCACCTCCTTTCTCTCTCTCTCTCTCTCTCTCTCTTCTGAACCAGCCTGAGAAAGGCGAGGTAAAGGGTGACATCTAATACCTGCCTTTGAAGTTTTGCAGTCTGCATTGCAGTCTGCACTGGGTTTTTTTGTTATTTTTTGCCTGCATATAGAAAGCTATGCAAAAATATTTTTCTTTTCTGAATACATTTTTTTTCTCTTCTGGATTTTTTTTTTAAATAATTTTTTTTTATTTTTTAATAACAAGCATAAGCATACATAACAAAATAAACATAAACATAACACAAAAAACATAAAAATATCCTTCTTCATAAATTTACATACAGTGCATCGATTGGTTTACCACTTTTTTTTGTGCATTTCCTAGTCACTAGTATAATTATTTCCTAGTCACTAGTATAATTATATTACATAATAGCTCATATTATCAATCAATAATTGTATAACCTAATATCATCACTAAAAAAAAAATCATTTATAATTTTGTTAATTCATATTTTAACGAGATAACTATAATTTGCTTAATTTATTTTGCAATAAATCATAAGATCATACCAAATCTACCTTGATAATGTTTTATAAAGATAATATCAAGAAAAAAAATTTTTTTATGCTAAATCGAATATTCTATCATTATGTTTTATTATCTAACCATTGATAAAAAAGATCCCAAACTTCATAAAATTGTTTATCTTCTTGTTCTCTGATTTCAAATGTCAATTTACTCATTTCAGCACAATCCAATATTTTCTTAATAATTTCTTCTTCTGATGGAGTTTTCTCACTCTTCCAGTTCTTAGCAAATACAATCCTAGCCGCTGTCAATATATTTACAATCAACTACTTCAAATTTTTATTATATATATCAGGTAAGATTCCCAATAAAAAAATCTCTGGTTTCAAGTCTATATGTGTCTTTGTCATTTTTTCCAACCATATGCGGATTTTAGTCCAATATTTTCTAGCGTCCTCACAAGTCCACCACATATGGTAGTATGAGCCAGGTATCTGATGACATTTCCAACATTTTTCAGATTTGTTCTTAAACATTCTTGCAATTCTTGTCGGGGGAAAATGCCACCTGTAAAACATCTTATACAAGTTTTCTTTATAAGCTGTTGACATTGTCATTTTATAATTTTGAGACCACAATTTTTCCCATTTCTCCAAATCAATCCCATATCCAAAATTCTTCCCCCAAACAATCATCGTTTCTTTAACTTGTTCCCCCTCTAATAAAATTTCCAACAAATAAGTGTATAATTTTTTAATCATGTTTTCATCAGTACCTGTCAAGATCCTGTCTAAATCAGTCAATTTATCATAAAATCCCTCCGCTTTAGAATCTATAAGATACCTTGAATGTATTTGCGCATATGAAAACCAATTCATCTTTTTGCCTTGTTCTTCTAGTTTTTGCATTGTTTTAAGTTCACTCTTTTCATCCAATATTTCCCCATATCTAACTGTTTGTTCCTTCTCATATATTATAGGATAAGAAAAGGCTTCAATAGTTGATAACCAGACTGGGATTTTCAAATAACATTTTCTCTTAATTTTCTCCCAATTCAACCATAAAGACTCCCTTATATAATGCCTTCTAAAATAGCCCTGCGATTTAGTTCCCTTATACCACAGAAAAGCATGCCATCCCAGTAATAAATCATGCCCCTCTAGTGTCAACAATCTAGTCTTTTTTAATGTTATCCAATCCTTAACCCACATTAAATTTGCCGCTTGGTAATACAACTCCCAATTCGGAAGGCCAAAACCTCCTCTAATTCTAGCATCTTGCAGAAGTTTTAATTTTATTCTGGCTTTCTTACCTTGCCATATAAACTTCAACACAATTTTATTTAATTCTTCAAAGTAATCTTTACCAAGCCTAATTGGTATGGTTTGGAATAAATATAAAATTCTGGGTAAAATATTCATCTTGATTGTTGAGATTCTACCTATCAATGACAGTTGTAGATTTTCCCATTTTTTCAAATCAAATGCTATCTGTTGTTTAAGTTTAATATAGTTATTCTCTTTCAATGTAGTACATCTTGACGTCAAATAGCGTTATTTAATGTCCATCTAGATCTTCTTCTTTGTCCTTTCCATTTAATTGTCATAGGGTTATGGTCTGCTCATATACCTATTTCTATATTTATTTCTTGAATGTTAGATATTAGTTCTGATGAGGTCCAAATCATATCTATTCTGGACCATGATAAATGTCTATTTGAATAAAAAGTATATTGCTGCGTTTTACCATTTCTTTCTCTCCATATATCTTTTAAATTATGTTGGGTATATGGATACTCCAACTGGTTTGGGTTGAATAAATATGTAAACCTAGGATTAAGTGTCTTGTAGCTTTAAGCACAAGAAACTGCAATGTCATTGTGGGTGCGGTTGCAGGCAGCCATATAGGTAGGAGGGGAAACGTAATAGATCCGGCTTCTGGATGCAACTGTTTGAGTCCGGCTTCTGGATGCAACTGTCTGAGTCCGTCTTCTGGATGCACCTGGTTACTGTTCCTGGTCTGCTGTCTACTGTTGCTGGAAGGTCTATCTGCTTACTTTGGAGGCTACTGTGCCAGATACCATT
Organism: Pseudonaja textilis; assembly: GCF_900518735.1. The sequence continues at coordinate 6,255,963 of NW_020769367.1, read as the reverse complement.
TCAACTGAACACAAGGACTGTTTGCCTGGTGAGCTGAGGATTCAGCGTTGTTTTTGAGAAAGGTATCGGGATGAGAAGATTTACAAGCAGATAAGGACATTGTATTTACTGTTAATGGACTTGATAACTGGATTGATATACTGGATAATGACATATGGACTGAATGACTATTCTTAATCTCTGTATGAATTAAATACCTATTTAAACCACAAACAGTGTATTTGTCTCAAGTGTGTGTATACTCATGGGCCCAGCCTCTCTCTCATTTGGCTGCCTGGCTTGACTGCTGCTGTGCACTCAGCTCAGGGGTTTATCCCCAAACACTAACAAATTTAATTCATCTACCATTTTCAAAAAGGATTTAGGGAGAGTCTTTCTATTTTGTTTTAATGCTGTCGCTGTATAGTCCAATTTATTATCTACAATTCCATTAAGATCTCCCATCATAATTATATTGACATGGTCCAGTCCAATTAATTTCATATGTAACTTTTTATAAAATTCTTCTTGTTTATCGTTCGGAGCATAAATTGCAACAAGTAATATTTTTATATTGTTATCCACTATTTCAACCATTAATACTCTTCCATCTTCATCAGTATAAACCAATTTTGCTACAATAGTTTCTTTAATATACAGGACCACTCCTCTTTTCTTACAGTTAGTCAAGGAAGTAAAAATTTTCCCCAGTTTTGGTCTTACCAATAATCGTTGATGTTGTTTTTTAATATGTACTTCTTGTAGGCAAATTATATCAAATTTTAACTTCTCTAATTTATGAAAGATTTTTCTTCTTTTAATAGCTGAGTTCAATCCATTTATATTCATAGAAATCAATTTTTTTTCCTCCATGATTATGTTTTATATTTAGGTCTAACAGTTCTTGTGGATCTTACTTCACGTTGTTCTTTGGTCTCCATTTGTCCACCTACCGCACCTTCTTCTTTCCCCGGTCTCATCTGGTCTTCTTGAGGCTCAGTTGCAAAGGTCTCTTTTTCTGTCTCTATTTCTCTTCTTCCAAAAAATTCGTTGTGGAATATTTCTGCTTTCTCAATTGAGTCGATTCTGTGTCTCTGTTCTTGCCATATAAACATTAATCCTTCTGGGATCAACCATCTATAATTCACGTCTTTTTCCAATAATTTTTTGGTCAAGAATCAATATTCTCTGCTTAATCAAACCTATCTAAAAGAAATGATTTTAAAATATTTTGCTTACATTTGTAAATGTTTTTCCATCCAAATGGAATCTGAATCTGGTCCATATTTTACTAAAAGCAGAGAATTGACACTAAAGTTTGACCCAAATATATTTCAGAGCATTGACTCAAAATACCTCATTTAGATTGTTTGTATTATTTTTGAAGCTGTTCTTACCTCCCTCTTTTATGTCTTTATGTCTGTGAATGCTTAGGAGTCAAAGGTGCTCCATCCTATGGCATTGTTTGTTTGCTTATTAGCAACACAAGTTGTTGCCCTTTCTGGAATTGTTACAGAGATGAGTTAGAAATTACAATATGTAGAAAGAGAGTTAAAATACTCAGGACATATGATTAATAAAAGTAGTAGGAAAGGAGGGCAGAGCTGGCATCGCGACGATACGGCATGCGATCTTGGAGGTCTGAGATGGATCTAAACCGTCCCGAAGAGACGGTGAAAGTGAAGAGCGCATCATGTTGATCCCAGGGATACCGCAAAGTCCCTGGTAGATCCAGGAGAAGCTCTTCTTGCCAGCGGCAAAGAGGCAGCCATTAAAGCTGCTGAAGTTGGGACACCTCTGAAATGGAAGAGAACAGAAAGAGAGAGTGTGCCGGTTTGGTGAGAACTTTTTTTTCCTAAGATCTGAAAGGACACCCTAAGGAAAAGAAAGAATCTGTAAAAGTTTTGACAAAAGTGATTAAGCGGTGATTTTAAACAGGAATGTCAAAGTAATGTTTTGTTTTGTTTTTTCTCATTGCTGGATTTTCTATATATGATCTTGTATTTTGAAACTGGACTGTTTTTTTTGTTTATATCTATTTTTTTTCTTCTCCTTTTTGATTTTGTAATATTTTAGGCTAGAGGCTCCCTTTAGTTATTTCTTTTTTTTAAAATATCTTTTTCTTGTTTTATTAATTCTTATTAATCCTGCTCAGAAAAGGAGGGGGAAAGTGAGAGCAAAGAAACGTTGTAACACTGCCAACTAGAGGCTTGAAAATATTCTATTTCCCTGTGACCAGACAAAGCTGAGAAAGAAAGAACTGAGACTCTTTTTCAAGGACATTGCTATTTGATAAGATAAAGGGAAGAGCATGGGAGAGTATTATTGCAGGTGCTCTTCTGGGTTTCTATCAACAGCTGGAGTCTGGTGTTGAAACGTAGGGGGGAAAAAGGTGATAAGTTTTTGGAGAAGAGAGTTATAATAAGAGCCTTGGATAATCAAACAAAGTGCAGTGTGCCCTTTTTACTTTTCCTAAGTTGTGCTATCCCACCTCACCAGCTTTACTGTATTTTCTTAAATCTTTTTCTTTGTAATAACTATTTGGGTTTTTGGCTTTGTTGGAGCTTGTCTTTGTTTTTCTTTTTTTGGAAGTCCAATCTCTACGTTTGCTTTTTATTTTAAAGGGAAAGCCTTAAAAGCCTTTTTTCCCCCTTTCCTGGTATTTTTGTTTTTTTCATCTATCTTTCTGGTTTATTTTTATGTACTTTTTTATATTTGAGATCTTTTAATTGGATTAAGGCGTTGAAGAACCTGAAGAATTTTTCCTTTTCCTTCTTTTTTCTTTTTTTTCTTTTTCTTTTTCTTTAACTATTGATTGGATTAAGTTATACAAGAACCTGAAGAAATGTTGTCCTCCCTTTTTTATTATTATTATTATTGGGCTTCTTTTTTCTACTATTTTTATTTTGAACTATAATTGGTTACTTCAAAATTGGATTAAGGATTAGAAGAACCTGAAGATTTTGAATTGCTTAAAATGAGTAGGAAATTTACAGCTCCTGGTTCTTCAACTTCTACTTCTTCCTCTCCAACATCTGGAGGACAATGTTCACTACAGATAACATTAAAGCAAGAAAAAGAACAAGAAAAAGTGACTCTGCAGATGATTATGCAAGGAATTCAAAATATTCAAGCAAGATCGGAGAATATTGAAAAAGAGAATAGAGAACATTGAACAAAGAACAGAGAACATTGAAGAAAAGAACAGAGAACATTGAACAAAGAACAGAGAACATTGAACAAAGAACAGGGAAAACTGATGAAAAAGTGAAGAACATCCAACAAATGATGTTGAAGCATGATGAGAGATTCCAAAAAATTGAAGAAGAAGATAAACAAAGAGACAAGAAGATTGGAGATATTGATAATAGATTAACGGTGGTTGAACAAGATAAAAGTGGTATGTTGAGATGGGAGATGGATAGATCAGAATTCTATCTTAGATTCCAAAATGTAGATGAAGAAAAAGGACAAAACCTAGCTGAGATAATGATAGAAATACTGGCTGAAGCTTTGGAAATAACTCAAGAGAAGATGATGGATGGAATAGATGAGGTTTATCGAGTTTTCACAAGATATGCGATGAGAAATAGCTTACCAAGAAAAGTTCACATTAGATTTACAAAGAAAGCCATTAAAACGCAAATATTGCAAGCAGCAAAAAAGAAAACATTGAAATACAAAGACAAGGAGATTGTGGTCTTGAAACAAATACCCAGAAGAGTGAGAGAGATGAGAAGAGAATACCGATTTCTGACTAAAATTCTGCTTTAAAAAGAGGTGAATTATAGATGGCTGATTCCAGAAGGTTTAATGTTCACATGGCAAGAACAGAGACATAGAATTGACTCAATTGAGAAAGCGGAATTATTTTATACAGAATTTTTTGGAAGGAAAGAGGAAGAGGCAGAAAAACAGATCTCACTAATTGAATTCCAAGAGGACTGCCAAATGGTGACTGAAAAAGAAAAAGACGCAATAGATGGAAAGGTGGAAGCCAAAGAACAACATGAACTAAGATCAACGAGAGCTGCTAAACCTAACTATAAAATATAACCATGGAAGAGAAAAAATTGATTACAATTAATATAAATGGACTTAACTCAGCAGTTAAAAGAAGGAAAACTTTTCATAAATTAGAGAAATTAAAATTTGATATAATTTGTCTACAAGAAGTACATATTAAAAAACAATATGAACAATTGCTGGTACAGCCAAAACTAGGGAAAATATTTACTTCCTTGACCCAATGTAAGAAAAGAGCAGGGGTTTTATATATTAAAGAGACCACCCCAGCAAAATTGATCCATACTGATGATGATGGAAGAATACTAATGGTGGAAATAATGGACAATAATATGAAAACACTCCTGATTGCAATTTATGCTCCGAATGACAAACAAGAAGAATTCTACAAAAAATTACATATGAAAATAATTGAACTGGACTATGCTAATATAGTGATGATAGGAGATTTTAATGGAATTGTAGACAATAAATTGGACTACACAGCACAGAAAACAATAAAGCAAAACAGAAAGACTCTCCCTAAATCTTTTTTTAAAATGGTAGATGAAATAAACTTAAAAGATACATGGGGAGAAAGAAATGCTAAAACTAAACAATACATCTTCTATTCAAATAGACATTTATCATGGTCCAGAATAGATACGATATGGATGTCAACAGAATTAATATCTAATATTCAAGAAATAAATACTGAAACAAGCACTTGGGCAGATCACAATCCAATGACAATTAAATGGAAAGGACAAAAAAGAAGATCGAGATGGACGTTAAATAATACTATTTTAAAGGAAAAAGACTTTACACAGTGGATGGAGAAAGAATTGTGTTTTTTTTAGAGAAAACAAAAAAGAAGATACATCAATTCAGCATGTATGGGATACAATGAAGGTATATGTTAGAGGCTTGATAATAGACTATACAAGGAAAAGGAATACTATGAAAAGGATAGCCTCTAAGGCCTTAGAGGATGAGCAAAAAAGACTTGAAAAAGAGCTACAGAAAATGCCACAGAAAAAGGACATCAAGCTAAAAATGGATATAATTAAACATAAAATGGGTCAAATAGAAAAAGAAGAATTAGCACAGAAAATTAGAGGTGCTAAACAGAACTACTTTGAAGACACAAACAAACCAGGTAGATGGTTAGCATACAAATTGAGAAAGGAGAAAGAATCAAGGAAAATATTGCAATTAATAGATGACCAAGGCCAAGTTTGCCATGGTAGCAAAAAGAAGAAGGAAAACATTTGAGACTTCTATGGGAAATTATATATGCAAGAGAATATTGATGAGGAAAGAGTTAAGCAGTACTTACAGAATGCTAATTTACCTCAGATACCTAAAGAGACTGAAAAAATGTTAGAAAGCAATATAACGATGATGGAGTTAACTGAAGCACTCAAGAAGCAAAATAATGGAAAGGCACAAGGCCCAGATGGACTTCCAGCAGAATTTTATAAAACATTTCAAGAATCTTCCATTGCTAGAAGTTATGAATGAAGTTATGTTAAAGAAGAAGATACCAAAATCATGGTCAGAAGCCTATATTACAATTATTTCAAAAGAGGAGGCCGCCCCATTACAAATTAAGAACTATAGATCCATTTCTCTACTAAATGCAGATTATAAAATCTTTGCTTCTATATTGGCAGAAAGACTTAAAAAATATTTAAATAATTTCATCCATCCTGATCAAAATGGATTTCTGCCAAAGAGACAAATTAAAGACAATATGAGAATAATCTTGGATACTTTGGAATACTACGAGGCACATCCTGAAAAACAAATGGCTCTGATATTTCTAGATGCACAGAAGACATTTGATAATGTGAATTGGCAATTCATGTTATTGCTGTTGGAACAGATGGGTTTTGCTAGAAAATTTATTCAAGCAATACAAGCTATATACTATAAGCAAACGGCAAAGGTAATGATAGAGGGAGAACTGACAGACTCCATTAATATAAGAAAAGGAACAAGACAAGGGTGCCCACTATCACCTTTGTTGTTTGTGTTAACTTTGGAAGTGTTGAGCAGAAATATTAGAGATGAAAAGAATATAAAAGGAATGAAAATAAAAAAGGAAGAATTTAAATTACAAGCATTTGCAGATGATCTGGTTTTCATTTTAGAAGACTCACTAGAAACAGCATTAAAATTGATAGAAAAGATAGAGGTATATGGGAAGGTGGCTGGTTTGAAAATAAAGATAAGACAAAGATTTTGACAAAGAATATGCTATTAAGACAAAAGGAAGAATTGGCAGATCTATTGAAAATTCAGGTCACGAATAAGATCAAGTACTTGGGGATACATTTGACAGTAAGATGTAGTGCATTAAAAGAGAATAATTATATTAAACTTAAACAGCAGATAGCACTAGATTTGGCAAAATGGGAAAATTTACAACTGTCACTAACGGAGAGAATTTCAACAATCAAGATGAATATATTACCCAGAATTTTATATTTGTTTCAAACAATTCCAATTAGGCTTGGAAAAGACTACTTTGAAGATTTTAAAAAAATTGTGTTGAAATATATATGGCAAGGTAAGAAAGCGAGAATAAAGTTAAAACTTTTGCAAGATGCTAGAATTAGAGGAGGATTTGGTTTGCCTAATTGGGAGTTGTACTACAAAACTACAAATCTGATGTGGGTTAAGGAATGGATAACATTAAGAAATACTAGATTGTTGACATTAGAAGGACATGATTTGTTGTTGGGGTGGCATGCTTTTTTATGGTACAAAGGAACTAAAACACAGGGGTATTTTAGAAGACATTATATACGGGAGTCTCTGTGGTTAAACTGGGAGGAGATTAAAAGACAATGTCATTTGAAAATTCCAGTCTGGTTATCGACTATTGAAGCATTTTCGTATCCTATAATATACAAAAAGGAACGTACAGTTAGATATGGTGAAATATTGAATGAAAAGGGTGAACTTAAATCTATGCATAGAGGAACAAGGTATAAAGATGAATTGGTTTTCATATGTGCAAATACATTCATGGTATGATAAAGATTCTAAAACAGAAGGTTTCTATTATAAACTGACTGACTTAGATAAGACTTTGACAGGTACTGATGAAAAGGTGATTAAAAAACTATATGGATATTTATTAGAAATTAAACTAGAAGAACAAGTTAAAGAAACAATGATTGCTTGGGGGAAGAATTTTCGATATGGGATTGATTTAGAGAAATGGCAAAAATTGTGGTATCAAAATTATAAAATGACAACAGCTTATAAAGAAAATTTGTATAAGATGTTTTACAGGTGGCATTCCCCCCCCCCCCCCAACAAGAATAGCAAGAATGTTCAAGAATATGTTGTAATGACGAGGCAGTTGAGTTGTTTGATCATGATCAACTGAATCATGATGATCTTTATTGGAGACTAGTCTTGCATTTATACACATTTTTAATTATCCTCCAACATTGGTTAACTTTGGTTACTGCTTAACTTTCATTACTGTTTAGCATAATAGTAATTAACACAATTAATTATCTCTAGTTAAAGTCTAACATATGTTTAATTCCTCTCTCTAATCCTCCTTTAGATTAGTGACTTTGTTTGCCTGAGTTGTATTTGCTTGGAAACATTCTTTACCTGAGGTTTACCATCCGAGATAGGAACATTCCTGCAATTACAACTCTACATATCCTCGTTTTTTATTTTAAATGGAGGATTCAAAGATTTATGAATGTATCGCAATTGTAGAGGAGTAAGAGAGGGGGAAGCAGGATGAAACAATGCGAATAAATTTGGAATACATTGAATAAAACAACAGGTTGCAATTAGTACAATAATAATAATTATAACATAAAAGAAAAACTGTCTGAGCCAAGACCAATCAGGGAGCCAATTGGTTAGCCACTCAAAAGGTGAGTAATGAGCATGGATATTATTTTGAATGTATGATTGTAAATTGGCAAGCTCATCCTCAATAGTTTTATTCAAAGAATGAAAATGCACAGCACATCCATGGTGTCCAACTAACTTACAGAACCCTCCCTGACGGGCTAAAAGATAGTCTATGGCAAAATGCTGCTGTAAGACATCTTGATTTAAGTCTTCTATTTCATGCTGCAAATCACGAATAATAGCAGCAGTAGCATTGATGGATTTTTCAAGTCTGCAGGTGAGACCAAGAATAGATCGTCTGTTTTCTTGAGCAATTATGCCAGGATAAGAGCCTAGAGTAAGGACTCCTGTAATGGCCCCTGCCAATGCACGGCCAAGTGTAGAACCAGAAGACAATTGTATGTCAATAATGACTTCATCATTACATGAAGGCCACAGAGAGGAATGCTGCTGTCGAGTTGACGGGAGTGTACCTATTTGAACAGGTAGAGTAAAATAACCTATAGCTGCACATTGATAATTCTGAGGATGAACATTAGTGGCATATTTATCAAAAAAGAACCACATATTAGGATCCTTAATCTGCCAACCAGCGCATATCGATCCTGTATTAGATTGATCAGAGGCATTAAAAATAGGAAAATTGTCAGGATACATATCAGGAGCTATATAATTCCATACAAAGAAGAAATAAAGGTACCTGACAACCAATAGTAGTTAGAACAATAACTATAATTCCCTAGCTTTTTTAATATGTGCTGAGCAGCATCATAATCAGACCAATTATGAAGCCAAGTGTGTTTAGCGTGACAACAGAAACACAGACCCCTTGTAAACTGACTAACTTTCAAGTAACGCCAACGGACAGAATTCAATTGCATAGGGGGTTTAGAAAATAGCCAGGAGTGTGAAATAGATTGTAGTTGTGAGACAATAAATGTAGAAGACATGATCAAGTTAGGGGTAAAAGAAACTTGACCAAATGCCATTGGGGGCTCATAGTATAAAGTAATATTTGTGCCATGGGTCATAAACATGTATTGGGCATGACAAACCCACAAATTAGGGTTAAGACAAACCACAGGAGTATCATTTTGAGCAGAAACACCATTAACCATAAACCGGAAAATACAAAGTAAAATTGTAACAGAGTTAGCAGTAATAATAGCAAAAACAGCAGCAATAAGAATTTCAGGAGTCTAAGGTAATGAGGCCTGTTGCAATTGTTGTTGAGCTTGATATGTAGTAGATTTAACCTGGCCCCAAGTGATGGGTTGCGGGCGCGTTGACCTTGGAAAACAGACTTCTGTGTTCAGATGAAGATTGAAGTCCGGAATCGGGTTGTGAAGGCCCTGATGCCATGCCATGATATGGACGAACACAGCGCGCTGGAACCCACACTGCTTGTTGAGTAGAAGGATCTTCCACAGCAGCGTAACCGCGACCCCAGGTGATCAGTGGTGTAGGGCCTTTCCAGGTTGGATCTGGAGCTTTAGCTTTACCAAAGGCCTTGCTAAAGATTCAGTAGTTCGAAAATGCAAATTAACAGGTGAGTCTGCAAAAAAATCTAAAAAGGTTAAATAATTCCAAGTATATAATGCTACAGCAATGAGATTTTGAATCTTTCACAGATGGTAAGGGCCAGGTTTGAAATTCCTTACTAATATAAGTGGGGCCATTGTCAGTTTTAAACTGAGAAGGCCGACCCATTACAGCAAAAGAGGATAGGCAATGAGAAATAACATCTGAAGTACGTTCATGTTTTGAAACAGTAACCCAAAGGAAATGTGAATGAGTGTCAATAGATGTATGGAGATAACAGTATGGCTTAAAAGTTGAAAATTGAGTTACATCCATTTGCCAAATTTGTTTAGCTTGGGTTCCTCGTGGGTTGACACCCACTGGAAAGGGAACTGCCAGTTGCTGACAAGCTGGACAAGCACGGACAATATCCCCGGCTTGAGATAATGAAATTTTACATTGCTTTGCAAGCGATTTGGCATTTTGATGAAAATAAGAATGACTATCAACAGGATCAACAAACAAAGACGCAACATCCTTTAAGGATTCATCTGTCTTCCGATTTCCTTCAGTCAAGGCATTAGTTAAAGGAGTACAACTTCGAATGTGTTCTACATACAAAGAATACAAGCGAGTTTCCAAACTATTCTTTAAAGATAAAAACAAGGATAACAAATTCTTATCCAGAGAGAGAGCACAATAAGAAAAGGGAAGAGATTGCATAGCTAAATACACATATTGAGTATCAACGATCAAGTTAATAGGTTGGTCATTGAACTGTAAATTGTAAAGCCAAAATCACAGCAGCCAGCTCAGCACGTTGAGCTGAAGTCTGCATGGCAGTAAATTTAGAATACCATTGTTGTTGAATCTGTCAGACAACCACACCCCTTGTAGGGTCAGTAAAGACTGTAAGAGCTTTAGAAATAGGATTTCGCACAAAAATGGAAGAAAAGGCCGGATTTAAAGTAGTAGTAACCACTATTCTAGGATACTTGAGTAAAGAATACAACAAGTTTCCCACATATTGAGAAAAGGCTATCTGATATGATTCTGAAGTCATCATCAAATGCTCATGTTCAACTTTTGTACGAGTGAAAGCTATGCTAATGAGATCCTGTCCTGTAAGATATAAGGCTCGTTTATGACGTTTAATAATCAAATCCTCTAATGCTGATTGATAAGGATAAATGTTTCTAGGCAGAGTAGCTGACAAATTAATCCATTCATGAATGTTGACCGCTTGTGGGGAGGCATTAGAATAAAGACATCCCGTGGATAAGGGTGTAGTGGGAAGAATAGCTAAGCAAAGTCCTATTGTTAAGGATGTTATCCTGTCCACATATCAATGCTTAAACTTATTCAATATTTCTTGAAGGCATGTTCTTTGAAGATCAGTTAATACAACTAGATCTCCTGGTGATTGTGCTCCCTTCGAAGACTGAAATAAGGGCAACATATCACCAGTTGTAATGTAGAAGAATGGGCGTGCCCAATTAATAATGCCAAGTAATTTTTGCCATTGTACTAATGTATATGATTTCTGTACTTGTAATTCAGGAAGAATTGGAATGGAGAAATTGTGCAACATTCTATGTCCTAAGTAGGTATAAGGTTCTACCTTCTGAATTTTGTCTGAGGCTATATACAATCCCTGTTGTACCACAATATCCATTAACTCTTTTAACAACTTAGATTCATCAAAATCCGAGGCTGCTATCAATATATTATCCATATAATGATAGACTAAATAGGAAGGAAATTTATTCCGAAAGGGTTGAAGGGCATTATCCACGAAATATTGACAAAGTGTAGGGGAATTAAGCATTCCCTGAGGCAACACTCACCAATGACATCGTTTTGTGGGCATGCTATTATTAAAAACTGGGACAGTAAATGCAATTTTTTCTTTGTCTTGAGGCTGCAAAGATATAGTAAAAAAGCAGTCTTTAAGATCAACTACCAATAATTTATAAAAATTAGAAATTAAGTTAGGATTTGGTAGACCACATTGTAAAGGACCCATGGGTTGGATACATTTATTAATTTCTCTTAAATCCTGCAGGAGGCGCCATTTCCCATTTTTCTTTTTTATAACAAAAACAGGAGTATTCCAAGGACTAGTAGAAGGTTCTATATGACCAGCAGCCAATTATTCTTGAACCAATTGTTGTAAAGCAGCAAGTTTTTCCCTTGATAATGGCCATTGTTCCACCCAAACCGGCGTAGAACAGAGACATTTAAGAGGAAGAGCCATCATCAAGAATCAAATGGGCATTAAGAAGAGAAAGGATTTCATGACCCCAAATATTAGTATGAATATCTAAAATGTATGGTTGTAGGAAAAAGGACTTACCAGCAGATGTTGTAACATTAATTTCTTGAACACTCTGCCAAGCAGCTGTAGAATCTCCTATTCCCCACAATGAAGAAACTGTTGTTTTTGGCCACTGTACTGGCCACTGTAAAGAGGAGATGACAGTAACATCGGCTCCAGTATCCAATAACCCTTGAAATGGTTGTTTATTTAGGAAGAGCGTTAACAAAGGACGAGAGGAGTTCAGCTGATGAAGTAAGCCTACAGATAAAAAAGTTGATCCAAATCCTGCATCCACATGATTAGCTATAACAGGATATGGAATTTCACGTGGAAGAAGAAGCAATTGAGCAACAGAAGAATTACAAGGAAGAACTTGAGGAAGATTCACCCAAATCTGAATCATAATGATACCAGTGTAATCTGAATCTATTACCCCAGGCACAACAAAACAGCCCTTTTTGTGTGTAGAAGAACAAGGCAAAATTAAGCCAACTAATCCTGAAGGAAGAGGACCTTTAAATTGAGATGGAACTATTTTAACTTCCAAGGGAAATTTAAACTCAATTTCCTCTTGAGTGATTAAATTGATCCCAGCACTACCTGCTGTGGCTGGGGAGGAGTGAGAGAGACTACTGGAGGAGTCAGAGTGATGGGAAAGGCACGCTTTGGATTCTGGGTGGGTGCCACACCCATTGGCAAGTTTCCCAACTGAAACCAACATTGATTGGCCTAATGAAATCCCTTTGTACAAATAGGGCACTTCTTAGAAGGACGATTCTGAGGCATAGAAGGTGTAGAACGACAGTCCTTCTGAAAGTGGCCAGGCTTCTTACACTTAATATAGTTACCAATTGGTCACTATCCTTTCTGAATAGCAGCTGCTAACATATGCATTTTATAAGTTTGTGATCCAATATCCTGTCAGACTCGCAGCATATCTGCCAGAGTGTAATGAGCAGTAGCCTTTAACGGCTGTAAAGCTCTTTTACAATCTGCATTAGCATTTTCAATAGCTAATTGGCGAAGAAGTTCACCAGCAGCTTTCTAATGATCAAACTGCTGTCTAATTGCTTTGGACAGACGCTCAACAAAATCAGCATAAGGCTCATTAGCATTCTGTTGAATGTTTGAAAAATTTGCTCTAGGTTCTCCAGCTTGGGGTACCTTAAGAAAAGCACAAAAGGCACATTCAGAAACAATAGTTAACGTAGCTGGAGGAAGAACAACTTGAGTAGGAATTGTACCAAACGGTCCAGAACCAAATAGCTGCTCAACTGTATATGCTCCTCCCCCTCCTAAAGCAGCAGCTTGAGCATGTCTCATATATTCACTCTCCCAAGCCACATATTGCATGGATGTTAAAATCATGCGAAATATTTGCTTCCAATCTTCAGGGATCATTGTATAACCATTTTTTATTCCTTCTACAAGTCCTCTTGTAAAATTACCACTAATCCCATAGTCTGTAACTGCCTTTTTAAACTCTCTTAAGATCTGATAAGGCAGACCCTCCCATTCTGCTACTTGCAGTCCAAGCTGTGGCCCCTGACCAGGATGATATTGTACTGGACAAACAGACTGCAAGTTCTGTTCCTGAGACAGAGGCATCCTTTTTACAATTCTCAACCATTTTCTGAAAAGAAGACTGAACAATAGAGTCAGGAGGCTTTTGCCCTGTATCTGCAGGAGCTGAGGGAATTGAAGACATATATTCAGGTGAAGAAGGGGGATAAATGACAGCATTAGTATAACGTGAAGGTGGAGGTGTTAAAAGAGAAAGTTCATTGTGACCAAATTTTTCAATTGCATGTCTACATAAATGCCACACATAAAAAACTTCTATTTTTGCTCGAGGTTCAGTATGCAATGTTTTTCCTATACGTTCCCAATCAGTTAATTTTAAAGACCCCTTTTCTGGATACCATAAGCACTGTGCTGCAATCTCCTGGACCAGCCTTAAGAGATTTCTCTGTGGTACCTCAGTATTATTTTTCTTCAACAAATAGCCTAATTCATCTACATGCTTCCTTTGTTCCTCAGAAAGTGAAGACCCCATACTTACAGAAACCAAAAGGTTGAAGAAACCACAAAGGGTTGAAGGTGCACCAAATCCTTGCCGGATGAAGTAAGAGCGTCCCTGTTCAGGCGCCACTTGTAATGACAAGGCAGTCGAGTTGTTTGATCATGATTAACTGAATCATGATGATCGTTATTGGAGTCTAGTCTTGCATTTATACACATTTTTAATTATCCTCCAACATTGGTTAACTTTGGTTACTGCTTAACTTTCATTATTGTTTAGCATAATAGTAATTAACACAATTAATTATCTCTAATTAAAGTCTAACATATGTTTACTTCCTCTCTCTAATCCTCCTTTAGATTAGTGACTTTGTTTGTCTGAGTTGTATTTGCTTGGAAACATTCTTTATCTGAGGTTTGCCATCCGAGATAGGAACATTCCTGCAATTACAACTCTACCAGAATAAATCCGAAAAATGTTGGAAATGTCATCAGTCACCTGTCTCATATTACCATATGTGGTGGACTTGTGCGGATGCTAAAAAATACTGGACTAAAATCCACATGTGGTTGCAAAAAATGACAAAAAAACATATAGACTTGAAACCAGAGATATTTTTATTGGGAATTTTACCTGAAATATATAGTAAAAACTTGAAATACCTGATTGTAAATGTATTAACAGCGGCTAGGATTGTATTTGCTAAAAACTGGAAAAATGAGAAAAATACCATCACAGGAAGAAATCATTAAATAAATATTGGAATGCGCTAAAATGAGTAGATTGACATTTGAAATTAGAGAACAAGAGGATAAACAATTTTATAAAATTTGGGATCTTTTCTATCAATGGTTAGACAATAAAGTACAGTAATGAAATATGTAGACTTTTAGAAAATAATAAATATATAAAGATGTACTTCTTTCTTATTATATCTACAAAATGATTTTAGGATAGATTTGGGATGATAATATGAACTGTTATAAAATAAACTAAGTAAATTATGGTTATCTTGTAAAACATGAATGAATAAAAGTATAGTCAAATGATTGATTAATAATGATACCAAGGTATTTAATTTTTGATTGACAATATGAGATTATATGTAATGTAATTGTAATTGAAGACTACAAAATGGAAGTACAAAACAATTTGTAAACCAACCGGCACACTGTATGTATACCTATGGAAGATAGTTTGATGTTTTTATGTTTTGTTTGTTTATGTTTGCTTTTAAAAACCAATAAAATTTAAATAAATAAATAAAAATGTAGTAGGAAAATAACACCTGAAGGAATTGAGGAAATCTCTAGGATTGGCTGGATATTGACTTGATTTAATGGATGTTCCCTTGGGGAAGGATTAAAAGAGGGGAGATTTAATTATTTATTGATGATAGTGGATCACTTGACTGGATGGGTTGAGGCCTATCCAGCCATGAGAGCCACCACAGCAGTAATTACCAAAATTATACTGGAATAGATAATACCTAGATATGGGATAGTAGAAGCTATAGACAGCAACTCATTTTTCTGCAAAATGCTTCAATCAATCATAGAGTGTGGAATTCAGTGGGAATGTCACATTCTGTGGAATGCAAATTCATTTATGCCATGGACCGAATGTTTACCCTTGGTCTTTCTCAGAATTCAAACCCATCCCAAAAGGAACGTTTTACCTTATGAAATGAAGTTGGAAGTTCCACAAATGAAACGAAAGATTTTTTTGTAAAAAACTGTGTACTTGGCCTTTCCTCTTCTTTATCTTACCTCAGAAACAAAGGACTACTAACTGAAACACTACCTCACAAATTTGCTGTCCATAAGTTCCAGCCTGGTGATTGGGTCCAGATAAGAGCTGACATGAGGAAAAACCTAGCCAAGCTTGAGACAGGTCCTACCAAGTCCTGCTGACCATTGAAATGGCAGTCTGAACAAAAGACAAAGGGTGTAAAAGGACATGCATGTAAAAAGACCAGTTGATGAACTTAAACAGTAGAAAGTGGTTCCTGGAGAAGACCAGCTGAGAATAAAATTACCAAAAACTGATGTGGTCATGGTGGGTTTTGTATTTTCTCATTGCAGGAGTACCAACTTTTTGATTTTTCCTGCCTGGGTTATTCCATCTGAAGATCCCAAGCGAAGCTGTGAAACTTTGCACCCCACAGGATGTGTTGGTTCTGTGATTGTAACTGTATTACTGAATATTGTTGTTCATCTCTTTCCTGAAACATGTGAATCTAGCTCCCTTCTATCATCTGTGATATCCCCATATTGTTACCAGTTTATCTGTTTAGTAACTGCAATACAGATGTATTGTTTCTTTTCAAACTCTGCCTGCAAGCCTTCCCAACACTTCCCAATGCCACCCAGAAGACATGAAGGAGAGGATACTGAGATGGACCAGTAAAAGACTCTTTTTCAATCCCCAGAAAACAGCTGGAAAGATTATGGGGGGAGGGTGGAAATTCAGTGTAATGTTTTTGTAAAGTCCAGCTATAACTTAAGATCACGATGTGCCAAAAATGAACTTAAGCAGAGGCTTTGAAGAACAAAATCTAACTTTAATTTATCAATAAGGTTAGGGTAAGAGTAAGATCTATCCTCACATACACACAAGACAGATATATGAGGAAGGTTACAAAGCATATACAGCAAGTAGAGTCTTCTTATACCTTTAAGATCCTTACAAATAGCACAACTGCATTGTAACACTTTCTAACTTAGATGTACATCTTTCCTGCAAAAGACAAATGTCTTTCTGGTACTGTTTACCTTTCATTATCCCTTCTCCTATTGTCCTGCTAATTGGTCACAATTGACCACTTAAGGAGGCTATTAACAGCATTCCCATGCTGGGGTGAAATGTATCCATCCAGGAAAACACATGGATTCAGACTGATTTAGATGGGACAATCGTGTCTGCATAGGAGAGGTATGTAACTGATTTGCAGGCATGTGTTATAATTGTTTTACAACCAGTGAAAGGTTAAAGAAATCTTCTCTACAACAGCAAGATAAGAAATGCCTATAGAGTGACAAATGCTTAACAGAGACACTTCTACATATACAAGAAAACAGATGCCTAACATCAAGATAAGAAATGCCTATAGAGTAACATTCTACTTAATGCTATAATATATTTTACTACATTTCTTTATTTATTACCCTTCATTTTCTTTATTGTCTTATTTATATTGTAACCAGTTTAATGCACTCATGTAAGGATTGTATTTGAGAGTGATTGCCACAACAAGTTCTGAACACCTTGGACTTCTGTCTGGTGGGAGGGAAATTATGTTGTATTATGTTATGTTATATTAATTATGTTATGTTGCATGTTGTATTGCCTATATTGTAAAAGTAGTTGCATACACATGCACACACAGAGAGACACATCATTCAGAATTAGATACCTCCACACAAAGCTGCTCCTAGCTTCCTTTTTTGTGGGTTTTTTTTTCCTGCTCTGTGGCACTTTGCCCAAGCAGTCATATCTCCCTGATAATTCCATGGGGGAAGAGACATTCCCCTTCAGACAATTCCCTCATTTGAAGAGATAGCAGAGGAGAGATCTCCAAACCCCAAGTCCTGACTGTGACTCACAAATGATGCTGCCCAGTAAAGCAGGATATGTTGCACTGGTGGTCTCATAAGCAGGAGTCCCAGGGCTCATTGTGTGTAACTTTAAAAATACTAAATAGCCTAGATTGCAAAATGACTAACCTCAGTTTGGCCTCACAAACTCTGGGAATAGGCAGAGCTAGGACAGGTTCTAGACAAACCCTGGAAATAGGCAGCCTGTAGGAATTTAAAAGAAAACCATGACTGTAAATAATTTTGGGGCTTGTGCTTGCTTAAAACTTGTCTGGAAGCTCACAGAAAATGATATCAAACATCTGAATTTGTATGGAAAATTAGATACTGTAAATTTCTTTCCAGAACTGGCATGGTTGAGAGCTCTCCTTTAGGGAGCCACTGAAGGGATCCTTTTCTGCTGCTCTTATCAATGCCTTTACCTTTGCTTCAGAAAAAAGATTAAATGCACCCCTCACTCACCATGATAGAAAGCATTCTATTGTTTCTTTTTAAAAAGAAAAAAGGGAGGAATAAGGGGAAATAGTAATAAGGATATAACATGATAACATTGGTGGAGACCTGTTATTCAAGCATTTACTTGTTATTCTGTAAATATTTGTTCCCTCTAACAAACATACTATATTATGCTTCTGTAAAAGTATTTCTTGTAAAACACATGCCCCTGCTAATCTTACCCTTGTTTTTCTTGTAACTGATATGTATCCCAGGCAAGAGCTGAATACAGTTCACACATCAGCTCTAACTTATACCTTTGATCTGTGTTGTTAGTTCCATGTATCAACAGGGGGCCAAGTGGCTAATTGACTAATTGGGAGAACAAAGGAAGGATGAAATAACACTGAAGGCATCTACCTTTGGGAGGAAGTTAGGAGGCCAGAACTGAGAACTAAGCTAATGCTTATAAAAGCAAGCCATACCTTCCCCAAGATGTGGTTATTCCTTACATTCCTTGTCTCTGTATGTCCAGGATATAGTTCACCCAGTATTTTGTTTTGGCCATAAATAAAATGGGGGCTGCTTTCCAAGAGCATGCTTCTCCTTTTCTCATCCAGGGAGGTATAATATTCTGCCTTTTTAATATTTCCTAGAATATTTAATTCTTGTAGGAGAGGGGTGGGTGCTAACTTTCTACAAGGGAAAATTATCCCATCAATAAACATAGGATTAAACATCACCAAGCACAGAATTAAGCATCACCCAAAAAACAGTTTAGACCAAAACTCAGAAAGGGTATATAACAATCACGTTTGAATATCCATCTTTCTAGCTAACCAAAGAAGCCTTGCTAAATGTCACTCATCTTGGTTCCTTGTCATTAAAAGATTCTTTCTGGCAGCTATGCTTCATTATTCAATTACTAGCACTATACCCATGCTTTGCTACAAAACTTTGTGATCAGGCTTACTTTTTTGGGAGGAAAATAAGGAAAGAAAATTGTGCCTCTGCCTACCAGCATCCATTGGTATTCATCTGGCTAGCATCCTGTCAGTGTGTGAGAGTTGAGGGCTGTTTGGAAACTGAAATAGTATTTGCCTGTGTGAGCACAAAGGAGACAGCAAGGAGCCTGGGTGTGGCTTAGCTCAACTGTTTGTACTAAAGCTGGTTGCTGCTGTGAAACTAAAACTGAAACTCCTCTCCTCTGGTTGTGTTTTGCATTTGGAACAGACTTCTTTTCAGGTGGGATGGGGGAGTAGAACTCCTTAGCATCAGATTATGTTAATATAATATACGAAATACTAATGCTCTGATAGTCATTTCGAAAAATCCTTTCTTAGTGAGCATCTAGAAGTCAAGAGGAACATACATGCCAAATTTCAAGTTTGTAGGCTTTACGGTTCTGGAGATTTTGTGATGATGCATGAGTGGTATTTTCCTTTACATATATAGATTTCTTCAAAGCTCTGAATGTTGCATCACTGCGGGAAGAATCCTAATTGGGGAGCATTTTCCTCCCAACAGTTGCAACTGTGAATAAATTCTACTGAAAGTAATTCAAATTATTCTCTAATAAGTTTGTAAAACATCAGACAAATTCTAGGTATTTATGAGGGAGGGGTGGGAGGAGTTCTTATGTACAGTGTTTTATCTGGAAAAGGGACTCTTATACCACTATAGAGAGCAGCATACAAAAACTTGTCTACATTAATTCCACTTTACTTCTAGCAATCAATTACCGAGGATGATAGTACTGACTATTGGTAGGGGATCACGTGCACATTAGAACAGGCAGTCCAGGTGATCAGAGTGGAGTTTGTCAGGAATGGCGTCTCAGTTCTATTCTCGAGATTGCCAAGCTTTAAAGCAAATTCTATAAACTTGAGTAACTCATACTGGTCTGAATTCTGAAAAATGTAGCATGCACGATATCACGTGGCTTTAAATATTAATTTGATTATATTCATTGATTTATTTATATTTTATGTATTTATATTTTATATTTTAATAGTATGTTTAGGACATAGTCTAAAGTCATTGTATAGAACGAGTAAATAAATAACTTCCTATGTAGAATTGCATATTTATTGGAGTCAACATTTTCTTAACTTTCTTCTATTATTCCTTTGAAATGCAGAATGATTTGTAAAGTTTAAAAAACAGAGTAATCTCAATCTTGCCTTTCCATCTGCAAAGATTTCCTCGCTAACGGCATTTTTCCATTAATCTTCTGGAAACGAGCTTTCTGAATAACGACCTCAAATATGTCACTTTTTGTCTTTCCCCACAAGTTGAAGTGGTGCAGTCTACGAAGCAGGCGGAGGCAAATGCTGATTATATCTAGAGTGACGTCACAATACATGCCTTGTACTGTGCATGTTTATTGTGTATCCTTTGATCAGCTGATCTAGAAACAAGCGAATCGTCCCGAAAATTGCAGTTCCCGGCAGCTGCGTTTTCTCATCGCGATTGTTAAGAGCGCTGGAACGGTCGATTAAGGAGACAGGGATAGTCGAAGGCAGTGTCCGTATCTGTTCAAGCCATGAAGTTCCAGTATAAGGAAGACCATCCTTTTGAATACAGAAAAAAAGAAGGAGAGAAAATCCGAAAGAAATACCCAGACCGAGTTCCTGTGAGTAGGGAGGCGTAAAATCGCGCTTTTATCTATAGGACCCATGGACTTTTGAGCTAATATAACGCGCCTTATTTGTCGGGGAGTTGAATTTTGTTGCCTGATTTTTTTCAGACGATAGGCTCACCTCTTGATCCTTTCAATCTGTGATACTGAAGCTGAGGTAGAGACTGGCAATATGCCAGTCTCTACCTCAGCTACAGTATCACAATATTAACAAGTTGAAAGGATCAAGAGGTGAGCCTATCCTCTGAAAATATGTGTGCATGTGTGCATGTGTGTGTATAGATATGTATATGTGTGTGTGTGTATATATATATATATATATACTGGAATGAGGCAAATAAATTTCTTAAGCAGCATATAGCATATAGGACAAATCATAAAAAAAATCAGGAAGAGACATGAAAAAAGGTATTAGGGTGTGTGTGTGTGTATACACACACACATATATGCACACACATATATACATATGTATGTATGTATGTATATATATATATATATATATATATATATATATCTATCTATCTGCTTGCACTGGCACGAAGCTGAAAGCATCAGCCTGAGGATGGCGAGTGGGACCTTGCCGAAACGTCGCCAAGATACTCTTAATCTTACATGGGAAAAGACCCGAACACATTTAGACCTGCATATATACGTATACATACATACATACATACATGCATACATATGTATATATGTGTGTGTATATATGTGTGTGTGTGTGTATACACACACACACACACACACCCTAATACCTTTTTTCATGTCTCTTCCTGATTTTTTTTATGATTTGTCCTATATGCTATATGCTGCTTAAGAAATTTATTTGCCTCATTCCAGTATCTTCCCTAGAAAAGATTAAGGGAGAAGGATCACTATAGTTTTAGTAAAATAATGGTCAATTTTAAGCCTCTAATTATGCTTCTGGAAAGATCCATTTGCTGAGATGAATCATAGCCCCCTTTTTTTCTTTAATCCTGGGATATTTTTGGTCCTTTTGTTTCAAATAAGTAGAATATGGCTTGCAGTACTACTTGACAGTAAATTGCAGTGATATCAATGGGGCTAACTTCCAAGTAAAGCTGTTAATAAGCCTGCATTCTCCACCCATAATGCAGCATGATTCAAGGTACTTGTTTATAAGACAGGTCAAGATAGAGAGTATCTGACCATACAGTCACCAGGAGTTAAACCCAACCAATATCACCTGATTAACTAGGAAGCTTTCAGTTGGAATGTAATGATAATACATGTTTTTGCTTGATAATATCACATGATTTTCTAATGATAGTTCCTCATTTACTGTCGCAATATTCTTTTATAAAATTTATTATTTTGGTTGATGAATGGTGAACTAAAATAACTAATATAAATCTTATCCAAACTATCAAAAACTGTTCGTATTGTGATTACCAGTATTTTTTCAGCAGGTTGAGATTCCTCTTGATACTGTGTTAGCCAGTACCTTTAAAAAAAAATCTGTGACATAATTAATAGAAATGTAAATGACATCTTTATTGTAGACAGACAGCTGGGTTTTCCAATCTTGTGGTTTTTTTCAGGCATTTTTCTCCTATTAAATCATAAAAATACTGAACATGAGCCTAAGACACTGCAACGATCATAAATTTGAGTCAGTTGCCAAACACCTGAATTTTGATCATGTGACTATGAGGATGCTGCAATGGTCGTAAGTGTGAAAAGGGGTCATAAATTACTTTTTTCAGTGCTGTTGTAACTTTGAACAGTCACTAAATGAACTGTTGTAAGCCGAAGATTAACTGAACCATTGTAGGGTCATGCAATTACCATTTGTGACCTTTCCTGCCAATAAGTAAAGACAATGGGGAATCCAGATTTGCTTAATGTCTGCATGATTCACTTAACAACTGCAGTGATTTGCTTAACAGTTGTGGCAAAAAAGGTCATAAAATGGGAGAAATTCACTTAACTGCCTTGCTTTGCCACAGGAATTTTGGGCTCCATTGTGGTAGTAAGTTAAGGATTACAGGTACAAAATTGTCATGGGAACAGACTGATGCTTGAAAAGGAGAGCAATGGGGATTTTGCAGCTATTAAATTTATTCTACCAGATCATTCTGTGATAGGGTGAATAGATAGAAGGAGGTCATCTATGAATTTATTGCTTTATGTGTAATGTTTAACACTTTCTGTAGCTAGAAGGTAAAGAGCCTGGTGCCTTTGAATATTTCATCTTCAGAAAAATATATAAGCTTTATAAGTCTGATGGGCATATAATTTGTATTTCATGTATATTTTTAGTACATAATATATATGGTATATTAAGGTTAAGAAATGTTGGAGAAACTACAGTATTTTCTTACATCATCTTTCCCTGTTAATCCCCATGAATGCCAAAGATTTGAAAAATGTTACTATTATTAGGAATAAAACTGATAGAACTGCATTCATATAAGTGATAGGATGTTTAAGGACTATTTAGATTATAAAGAAAAATCACACTAATATCAGAGTTATCTACATATAACAACAAAATAAATTATGCACTAGGTTCTCCCATAAAATATATTTAATATAGCCAATGTTGTTGGATTACTTTCTGTTTTCTCTTATTGCTATTTTTCTCTTCTACTTTATTAAATAAAGAGATCCTTCAAGCCACCAGATAGCAGCAGAGATTTCCATCAAAGAGCTGCCATCTAGTGGCAACCAGAATCTTTGCAATATAAATTTGGTAGCCATAATTTGGTGGAATTGATGAGTCTCAGTAAAGACAAAACCAATTGCATAGCACCTCCTTCTAATCAGTAGCTGCGTGAGAGAGCTATTCAGTGGTGGGATTCAGCCAGGACGGGCTGGTTCGGGCAAACCGGTAGTACAAATTCTGGCTGGCCCCTCCCAGCCCAGTCACTCCTCATCTCATTCTTGCTCCCAGAGGGTTGCAGGGAGGCCTACTAGGCTGCATGACTGGGAGCCGCTAGGTGGCAATGGAACAGCAGCCCCGATCAGCTGGGAGACTAATCAGTCATTTCAGACAGACCTTACAACTTCGGTAGATCTTTTTCCCCCTCAGAAGTTGGAAGTCTGACTGAACCTTTTTTAAACTGGTAGTCACATGGTCGTCTTTTGTTGCCCTGCATGGAGGCATTCCAGAACACCCACCATTCTCTCACTAACCTGCTTTCCAGCTCCTGTTCTCCTGCAGGGCAACAAAAGAAGACCATGTGACTACCAGTTTAAAAAAGGTTCAGTCAGACCTTCTAAAAAAGAAGTTGGAACTTCTTCTTTGGAAGGACTTCTTTTTTGAAGTCAAAACGACTTCTCTTCAAAACTACCCTCAAAACGATGCTATAGAGCACTGCACACCAGAACAACTAGACATAAGGACAGTTTTTTCCTGAACGCCATCACTCTGCTAAACAAATAATTCCCTAAACACTGTCCAACTATTTATAAAGTCTGCATTACTATTACTTATTAATCTTCTCATCACTCCTTATCACCCATCTCCTCCCACTTGCGACTGTGTGGCTGTAACTTGTCGCTTGTATCCTTACGATTTACATTGACTGTTTCCTAATATGATTCGATTGCTTATTGTATCCTATGCCTATTATTAAGTGTTATACCTTATGATTCTTGACTCTTGATGAATGTATCTTTTATGTGCACTGAGAGCATAAGCACCAAGACAAACTCCTTGTGTGTCCAATCACATTTGGCCAATAAAGAATTCTATCTATCTATCTATCTATCTATCTATCTATCTATCTATCTATCTATCTATCTATCTATCTATCTATC
>NW_020769367.1:6070293-6231756 GCF_900518735.1 Pseudonaja textilis | reverse complement strand
ATCTATCTATCTATCTATCTATCTATCTATCTATCTATCTATCTATCATCTATGATCACCAACACCTTAAATTGCATCTGAAAGCAAACCAGCAACTAATGCAGCTCACAGAGCGATGCTATGGGCCATTTTTGACACTCCAAAACTGCCCACCCTGCCACAGCTGTACCAGCTGTAACCTCTGAATGTTCAAGGATAGCTCCATGTGGAGCAATTAAAATAGTCCAACCATGAGATGACTAGGGACTGAATAGCTAAAGGGACGTGCATAAGTGCACAATAGTGCCTATCATCCCTGTCCTATTGTCCCCAATTATTAGTTCCTATTTCTTGTATTTAAACTTATGTTTATTCTTGTTTCTGTTATATTGCAAGCTTTTGACAAATTAAATAAATAAACAAACAAACAAACAAATGAAATAAAATAAATGCAGGGAATCCTGATCCAGGAAAGGCTGCAACTGGCATACAACATGAAGTTGTGGAAAGGATCTCCTAGCCACAACTGCCATCTGCTCCTTGAGCAGGAGTTGTGAGTCCAAGACAACTCTCAAGTTGGAGGCTGGATCTGTCTGGGGCAGTGCCATCTCATCAAAGATAACAAAGTTCCAGAACTCTGAGCCCCATGTACCCAAATTCATCCAGTCTTTGCTAGGGTTAAGTTGAAGTCTGTTATCCTCTGTCTAGGCCTCCACAGCCTCCAGGCACCATGAGAGAGCAGCCACAGCATCACTTGGGTCACCAAGAGTGGTGATACAATGTTTTATTGTTTTAAAATGTTCTAAAGTTTTTATTTGTAATATTTATTTTGAATTGTGAGCCACCCAGAGTCGTTTGCTGAGATGGGCAGCTCTTTTAGATCCAGCCAATAAGGAAGAAGAAATTTTACAAATTGTTTTACTAGTCAGCTATAAAATATAATTCTTCTCTAATGCTTTCTCAAAATGGACATCAATTTGTGAGATCAAATTATATACATACAGGTAGTCCTCAACTGAGCCTAAAATTTATGTTGCTAAGAATTTTTTTGTGAATTTTGACCCATTTTATGACTTTTTTGCCACATTTGTTAAGTGAATCACTGCAGTTGTTAAATTAGTAACTCAGTTGTTAAGTGAATCTGGTTTCCCCATTGACTTTGCTTGTCAGAAGGTTGAAAAAGATGATCACATGACCCCAGGACACTGCAACCATCATAAATGTGAGTCAATTATCAAGAATCCAAATGTGACCATGGGGATGTTGTAATGGTCATAAGTGTGAAAAATGGTCATAAGTCATTTTTTTCAGTGCCGTTGTAACTTTGAACGGTCATTAAATGAACCATTGTAAGCCAAGGACTACCTGTATTAAGACTTGGACTTTATCTAAATTAATGAACATACCTTTAGATTGTTTTTGTTTAAAAGGGTTTGTATCAGTTCATGACCCTTGACTTTTTATTTTCAAATATTAAAGTAATATTTTTCATATGTGTATGTCATTTATCTCTTTAAAAAGATTGGGGAATATAGTGATAATGGGAGAGACTTGAATAGTTTACAACATTGTGATGAGAAGTCCCTCACCTGTTTTATAAGGATATGGTCCCTTCAAAATAAATTTATTTATTTTTTGTTCCTTTCTCTAGGTTATAGTGGAAAAAGCACCCAAAGCTAGAGTACCTGATCTGGACAAGAGGAAGTACCTTGTTCCATCAGATCTCACTGGTAAGAATATCTTGTTTCATACACTTTAACTACAGTATATTACTTGCTAAGTAGTAATTGTATTAATTTCAATTTAAGTCTTGGCAGCTTACTTGATGATTTTGGGACAAAAATCCTTTCTTTTAGCTCAACCAAATTGGTAAGGGGTTCAAATAAAATCTTTATTATTCAAAAGCATAAAAATGCAATAAAATAAAATTATATCTATAAAAACTAAAAAGTGTAAGAATAAAAATCTAAAAATAATCTTTAAAAGGGGCCTACAAGGAGGGTTAAGAGCAATGGCTAGAGATAGGGGAACATGACGAACTAAATACATATCATACGTAGCACTCTATAGTGATAAACTAGGTGCTCATTAAAACTGGTTTGTGACACAGATAATTTTCTGACAAATTTCAAATGCAACTACACAGAACCTGACAACATTTTATGTTGTGACAAGTTTAGTATCTAGGAGCAGCAGGGAGGCGTAGAATTATCCTGTCCATCTCGGTCCATCATGCAATAATGGTGAGATGAAGCTAGTGTGACTATTCTGTAATGTGTTCTATAGTACATGTTTTATAGTTTCTATATGTCTGGAATCACAGGGACATTGATTTTTTTAGGTAAGGGATCTTTTTGTATTGACCTTCAAGGACATTGCATGGATGGTATGACATTGTGCCAAAGTAAAGGCCCTTCAACGATCAGGTACTTCAAGATTAGTTAATTATGCCATAGGAGAGGCATACTTAATTGTCAATAAAGTTTGCAGTCCTGGCTAGATTCTGTCAGTGCTCTCTGTCCATTATTAGCTGTTTAATGAAAGCTTTGGCCTGATATGCTGCATAGAAGACCTGGAGTGAAGCCCAAGTATGAGATTTCAGTTTTTACTATATTTTTCCACATGGACTGAAAATCGTCCCTCATAGTGAGGCAAGGCCAAGGGGCAAAAAGGATAGTATGAAGCAGTAGTTGAGTACGTTACCCACACTCTAGCTTTTACTTTTATGAGGCCTGTCTCTTGTCTAGTGGCATTAGAGCCATGTTTTGGGGTTTGAAGGGCTAATCATAGGAATCTGTACTGAACAAGTTATAATGGTACAAAATTAACTCAGGCAATATGAGTGCTCCAAGATCTATAAGAATAACACCTCTGGTAGTGAGCTGCATTAGTTGCCATTTTGTTTCTAGGTCCAATTCAGACTGCTGGCTATAATTTTAAAGTCCTCCGTGGCATGTAAAGAGGATATTTGAGGAACCACCTCTCACCAGTTATATTTATCAGATCCAACAAAAGAGACATATTGCAGATCCTGTTGACCAGGGAACTTCATCAGGCAGGACCTAAGAAGAAAGTGTTACTGATATGGGTCTCATCCTGGAATATTGTTATCTCTGAGGTGAAGCTGGCCCCAACCCTATTGGCATTTCAGAAGAACTTTAAAACATGGTTTAATTAACTTGGGGATCCCCTCATAGAGTGAAGCTTGCTAAATGGGCAATGACAATTAACAAAATTCATTCTCTTACCACAATTTTGTTTGTTCTTGTGTTTATTTTATTTTAATCAGTGATTTATCAGCTCTTGCACTTTATCAGCTTTTTCTTCCTCTGTGGAAGAGTGGGAAAGAAAGCTGGACATCCTGACACCTCCCACTGTGGGAGACAGCTCAGGTTTCACTCAGTGGGGGAGAAAGGCTTTGGAAATTGCCTTTTCATTTACATTCATCATTAATATTGTAATCCATCTCTTTGTTTTTCAAACCAATTATTTGTATTTAAAAAAATTAGCCTTCTTGAAAGCCATTGAGAAGGCGTGGTATGAATTCTGCACTTGAGTGGAAATACAGACACTTGCACTCTCAAAGTTCACAATGCTTCCTCGCTTGGGGTGCACCACTGCTTTACTGGTGTGTTCAACTTTGTGACTCAGCTACACTCTTTAGCTGTGGTGGGCTGCAGTTCCCATCACCTTTGGGAGGCCTGGGCGATGGAAACTTTAGGTGAGGCTCCTCACAACTGAAGTAATCTGGCTCACCTATGGTCAGGTTGGCCATTGCGAGAGACTCGTCCTACATGTGTGGTGGAGCTGGAGGATGGGGATGGCCTCCAAGATTATATCAGATTAGAATAATTTCATTGTCACTTTGCGTGTACACTAATTTGCATACATTAAAATGAAATTTTGTAGCTTCTCTATATACCTCTATCATTCCAGACACTGAATCTAGTTTATTTACCATTCTTACAAGTGATATGCACACTATCACGTGACATTGGCTATCTATCTGCCATAGGATAATATAAACCTTCTGGTTTTTCCTATTTCATCAGAATGTTTTACAATTGGGACTGGGAACTTAGTTTTATGAGAGACTGAGGGAACTGGGTATGTTTAGCTTTGAGAAAAGACAATAGGGAATATGAAAGTAATTTCTGACTATCAGGAGCTTAGTGCATAGAAGAAGGTCAAGAACCAATTATTAAAACAAGGTTGATCTTTGCTGAATGTGTCAAATAGCAGGCTGGGCAACTATCTGTCAGGTAATACATAACTCAAGAAGTAGATTCGGCCTAACCAGACTATTCCAACGGAGCCTATGATTTATATATGTATCATTCTATACTTTATTTTATTGGATTTATTTAAACATAAACTATGATTTTATTTATATATTATATAAATTATGACTAAAAAGATTATGAACTATGACATAAGAAAAAAATGAAATAAAAGTACCCCCCACCACAGATGAACTGGAACAGCCCCTTATTCCTGCATAATCCCCAAATGGCCATTTCTCAAAGTGGGGTGGGGGGGAATGGCAAAGAAAACTCTTTTCTCCAATCCTTTTCCAAGCTGATGGGAGGACAAGGAATGCCGACTCCCCCTCCCTTTCAAAAAAAAGCCCTACTCGGAGAGAGGCCCCAGGGTGGCCCTGAGAGCCATGGGTTCCATTCCATGGGTGGGAGAAGACAGTGGACATCAGGCAGCTCCGGGGAAGGGGCAGCTTCAATCAAGATCCCTGCTGACAATGTGGGGGGGGAGGGGGTTGGAACCCCAGACCAGCCAGAGATAGTCCTTAGGATATTCCACAGTGGGTGAGCAGTTAAGAGTGCAGTACTGCAGGCTACTTCTGCTGACTGCCAGCTGACTGCAATTTGGCAGTTCAAATCTCACCAGGCTCAAGGTTGATTCAGCCTTCCATCCTTCCGAGATGGGTAAAATGAGGACCCAAATTGTTGGGGGCAATATGCTGACTCTGCTTAGAGAGGGCTGTAAAGCACTGTGAAGCGGTATATAAGTCTTAAGTGCTAAGTGCTATTGCTATACTCAGGTTATGAAAAATAGATTTCCCCCTGAGGAATATTTGAGAAAGAGACTTTCCTGGATATGGCCCGTTCCAGCTGCAGCCATTTGGCCTCCAAGCCACTCCCCTAGTATGGGACTTCCCCCTGTCTTGGCAATGAAGCTGACCTTCCCTTCCCATCACCCAGGAGACCCTCTACATTAGGCCTTCCCTCTGCTGATCCTGGGTGATTCGCCCTCCCTTCTCCTCCTTAGTTAGCCTCCTCCTGCATTTCCCCCTGTTTCCAAGTGAGCTGGAAGGAGCCCAGAGGCCCCTTTCAGAGAAGGACCTTCAACGCTCCCTGGGGCAATTTGGGAACCTAAATGGACGTCTAGTCCACCCCTCAGATTCTCAGCACAGTAGCTGAGAATCATGAAGAGACCACAGAAAGTGGAGGGTCCCTTCAGGAACTGCCATGAACCTCCTCCTTGAGCTGCAGCCTCCCTCCCTATACTGAACGCAATTTCTCAGGTTGTCTCTGCGCAGAACTATCTCCTCCATTGGGTGAAGTCACAAAGGACTCTGCCCAGGGACTGAGGATGCAGGGAGAATTCCCATTGGTGCTGCCGGTTGTTCTGGCCCCTCCTGTCTCAAAAGTCTGAGATAAATGCTTTCTCCGCCCAATTCAGAACTGCCAATTCCTCCTTTGAGGCTGGAAGTATCTGGCCGGGACACACATACACACCTATTCATTTCATAGATGAAGATTTCTGCCACAGGAAGAGTTACTGTGCTGGATGAGAAGAGGTGAGGGGCAGCCTTGAGGGTCATACACAGATACCCCCACAATCCAAAGGGAAGCCTCCTAAAACCCTCACCTAAACCAGGAAGAGGCAGAGAAGATTTGCAGGGATCCCTCCTAGCTCAGTTGGATCCTCCTCCCAACATCCCCCCCATGGGGGAATCCTCTGCTTGGCGCTCTCAGGAAAGGCACAGCTTTACTTCATGGGAGAAAAAGGTGATTTCCTTCCTTGAAACACACGTCTCTCTTGCTCGGAATGTCTGGACGAATCAGCTCCTTCAGTTTTCCTGCCCCTCAATGCCAAAGGTGAAGGAATCTCCCTCTTTCTTTCTGTGGGTTAGCCTGGGAGGGGAGGGGTGAGATTTCACCTGGTTCACCAACAACAAAAAGTTAGCTATTGGTTCTACTGAACTGGTGAGAACCAGCTGAATCCACCACTACCCCCCAGAATCGAAGTTGAGATAGGCAGCAATACAAAGGTAATTAAACAAAATAAATATGTTAAAAGAGGAGACAAGAATAGTAATTCAGGAAACCAAATACTAATACAGGTAGTCCTCAACTTATAACCACAATGGAGCCCAAAATTTCTGTTGTTAAATGAGACATTTGTTAAGTGAGTTGTGCCTCATTTTACAACATTTCTTTTTTTTCCAAAGGTTTTTTATTTTTATTTTTTACACATCTCTTCACGTGAGCAACGTGATTCCAGATTACAATATTTATACATAGTCATAGTTCAACTTTCAACTTTCTTAATTAATATCACTTCAAAATATTATCCATTCAACTAATCTTTAGATAAATTTCCCTTTCATATTTCAATTCATTAATTCAGTATCAAAATCATTTCATCCTCACATATATTTTCAATTTTTTATCCCCTATTATTTCCATTTTCAGCTTACCACCTATTTTATGTTACTTTATGTATATTATTATCATCTATAACTTTCTCAAGACCAAAATATAATTAGACAGTCAATGAAAGAAAAAATGAGTAAAAGTAAAGTAAGATTAATACATTTAGGATCCACATGGTATGTCCTCCCATCTACAATATATCTTATATCTATTCCAGAGATATAATCATTTCATATTTTTTTCTTTGTTTCTAAAATTTATCTATATAATTTTAATAAATTTTCATTCCCCTGCTTTAATTATAATATAATTCATCCATTATAAATGTTTTACATTCCCACATAAGCCCTTCTAGTTCATCATATTTTCTATTTTCTCATATCCTTTGTATAACCAATTGTATTTTCAATTTCATGTATATCACAAAGAAAAAAATAAAATAAAAACAGAGTTAATTTCCCCTTTTACTTCCCTTTGACCAATTTCAACCTATAGCATTTATATAACTCTAATCACACTTTTTAAACATAATTAATACCAAATTTTCACCCAATCATCATTTTCTGTTTTCCTAATATCATTTAAATAGTCATTAGCATATTTTAGAATACACACACACACATATAAAAAGAAAGGATTAATAACAATAGAATCCTCTTAATATCACTCAACCCATCTTCATTTTTCTCATCTATAATTATCTAATAATCTTAAGGTAATTCCCAGTAAGTTATAAGCTTCAAATCTCCCCAGTCTGCATTTCTAATAAAAAAATACAAAGATACATTCCCATGTGGTGTCCCCTTTTTATGCTATAACTAACCCTTATCTCTAAATCTCTCAGCCTTGTCATTTCTCTTAGTTTTAGCTAGCTTTCCCTTAATTAAGTTTTCCTGCCCTTTCTTCTTTATCCCTCTTTTTTCCTCTAATATTACATTTATTTCCATCTGCCAGTCCCTCATCTTTCCTCCCCCCTCACTTTCCTTTTCTCTTTTTTGAAATTTCTTCCTGCACAGCTGTTTCTTCTTTTGCTTACTCTTGGGAGCTTTTTCTCTTTTATTTATTATCTCTGTCGTCAATGTCTTAGTTTTAGTTCCTTTGTGTCTTTTGCCAATGTCTCTGAATCTTTGTGTCCATCCTCTTCTTTTGGCTCCTCCTCTCTAGAATTCCTTTGTTCTGCTATAAATTGCATTACTTTTTCTGCCAGTGTGTCCAATAAACCCCTTCGTTCTTTTATTATTTCTTTCACAGTTTGCAGTTCCAACTTAAATTCTTTGCTTGCTTCTTCCATTTTTTTAATCAATTGTGTTATTCTTTATTTTATTAAAGTTAATTGTAAACCTTGCCAAGAGACTCCACTTATATTTCTTTTTGTTATTGGTCCTTCTGTTTCCTTCGCACAGTCAACCCCCAACAGTCCCAAGATATTGCCTTTCTTTGTCCTCTTGCTGCAGTCTCCCCCTTTTTCTTTTAAGCTTCCGGGGCTCTTGTTATGTTATGTTGTGTCTTTTATTTCATGTCATTTCTCATTCACACATTTAACAGACATTCAGGAAAAAAAATGCCTTGTACCATTAGGTGGCGCTCTATATCGCTTCCACTTTTCAAAGTGCTTTTTCCCCCTTTTTTTCAATTATATTAATGTTAATTTTCAAGCCTTAGTTCCATTATAACTCTTTTGTAGTCCAGATTTTTATTTACCTTATATTGTTTTCTATTCGCCGCTGTTGTAATCTCAAGTGAGGAATCTTTCATTCTGCTTTTTGGGGTTATTAAAATAAAAGGTTCAGCTTCTCTTGTCTGGATACACACCACTCACCACTTCACCTCTCCAGCACAAGCTTAGGTCTTCCTGTCTTCAGGCCAACCATTAAAATTGCTGCTTCTCCCTGTCTTCCATGGAAGTATACCAAGCCAGAGAGGGGAGATGTGGCTCTCCTCAACCCAGCTGGCAGTCTCCCCCTCTTCCCCCACCCCTCCGAGGTGGGTCTGATGGTTCAGTCCCGTAGGGACCCCTCCAACAGGGTAAGCACCGTTCAAAGCTGCACATGATCGCAGTCTCCATCTGTCCTTGACAGAAGTGCCACCAGAAGTCCATTTTACAACCTTTCTTGCAACACTTTTCAAGTGTTGATAAGTTAGTAATCCAGTTGTTAAATGAATCTGGCTTTCCCATTGACTTTCCTTGTCAGAAAGTCACAAAAGGTGATCATATGTCCTTGGGACATAGCAATGGTCATAAATATGTACCATAAGTATTTTATCCATCATTTTAATCATACATTGTTTCATATTTTCTAAAATTATTTTGTATTTCTAATATAACAATACTACCTTATGTACCTTTGCAGAATCCCCTTTTCAATTACATTTTCACCCATTATCTCTAAAAAGGCTTATACTTTCAATCCTTATACATTTTCCCTGTTTCTGTCTTTTATAACTTCTTTTCCTTTCCTTATTCCCCCACTTCTTCTCCCTCCCCTTTTTGCCCCCTTGTCTCTCTATTTCTAATTCACTCTTCTGTAATCCTCTCTTCTGTTGCTTCCTAATATTGTTATTATTACTTTTCAAACTATTCCTTTTTTTGGTTGTTTTTTCAAATCTTAAACTTTTAACTCTCTTTCCCCCCTTTCCTTTTTCCCCCCACATAAAATTGCTTGATCATTAAAGATGGCTTCTTCTTTTTCATGACCTTCTTGTTCTGCAAACTTTTCTTGTTGTTTCTCATAGTTTCAGCTCTCCATTTCTAAAAATTGAAATACGAAGCCAAAAAAACCTCTTCCTTCTTGTGCATCTTCTTTCTATTTTTTAAGTTCCATTTTCAGTTCTTCCAAAAGTGATGCCATTTTAAACACATTTAAACAACCACACGATTGATTTTAGTCATTTAAGTCCAATAGCCAAAAATCCAAAAATCACCAAGTAATCCAAATAATCCAAAGCTATTTCTTCTTGCTTCTTTTTTCCACTTTCTCTTCCTGGGGTTCTATTATTTTGTTACAAAGTTTCAGTTAAAATATATCTTTTAGGAATCTTGTTAAAGTTTCACTGTAAGTTCCTTTTTGTTCCAGGCAGTCTCCTCCATTTTTCCAGATCCTGCCCTTTTATTCTTTCCTTTTCTCTCCTTTCCTTCTTTTAAAGGTTTTTGAGTATCCAAAAGTCATTATTATCCCTTCAACATTTTATTTTCAGCTTAAATGCCTATTGATGTCAAAGTGGATTTTTGTCAATTTCTTACTTAACTCTCTTAGCTTTCAGTATAAGGAAGGGAAGTAAAAAAAAAGCCAAATCCTTTCCCTTCCCTCTTTCCTTCGCTGCTTTAAAATCTTCTTTGGGAACAATGTTATTTTTTATAGTTCAAATTCCAGGGTACCTTACGTTGTTGCTTTTTCAGTTCAACCCGGTCAACCAAAACTTTCTCTTCTTATCTCCCTCCTGCGCATTCTTTTCTGGATGAGTTCTTCGTTGAGGTGGCCATTTCTGATCACCGCTGCAACCGCCTTCGGGAAAGGGAGTAATGGCCAGCTGAGAAGGAGAGATACGACTCTCCTCGACCCTGCCAGTGGTCTCCCCCCTCTTCACCACCTCTACGGGATGGCTTAGCTCCGAATCCAGCTGGCTCAGGGTGCTCCAGAGGCGAGCATGGATTGAAACTGCGCACGATCGCGGATTTCGGTCTGTCACAGAAGAAGCTCAAACCGGATGTCCTATATACACACCTCTTAAGGGGATCTTTACAGCCTTAAAGGGAAATATCCATACTCTGCTGAATCACTTATTACATCAGCCAGACTTACATCAGCTTCACAGCATTGTGCAGCGACTCACTGCTGGTCAGTTTCTAAATCTTAATTCCTTAACACTCCTCCCATTTAAAACTGAACAGCAGATAAACCAAACACTTTCACATAGTTATTATACCTTTCTACAGATAAAGGCTTTGTTAACATATCAGCTATATTACAGTTGCTAGAACAATGCTGTAATTTGATCAGTTTCTCCTTTACAGCTTCCCTAATGTTACAGTATTTATTTATTTATTTATTTACTTACTTACTTATTTATTTAATAGTGCCGCCTATTCACCCATGGTGACTCGAGGCAGCTTACACAATGTAAAGCCATATTTAAAACAAAAAATAAAAATAATAAAAACTAACAAAAAGAATCAAATTAGTAAAGTACAATAGAACAAAATTTGGGAAAACAAAACTAAAAATAAAAAATCAACTCCCACTCCCCTCCCTGATGACAGCAGATCACATTAGCCACCTGATGGGCTCCATCCCTCTCTGGGTTCCCCAGGCCTGCTGGCAAAACCAGGTCTTCAGTGCCTTTCAGACTATTAGTGAGGGGGGCATTCTAATCTCTGGGGGAATGATGTTCCAGAGAGACGGAGCCACCACGGAGAAGGGACTTCTTCTGTGTCCCACCAGGTGTATCTCCCTCAGGGGTGGGACCCACAACATTCCCTGCCTCCTTGCTCTAATAGGTCGGGTAGATGTGACTGGCAAGAGATGTTTCCTTAGATAACCCAGACCCAGCTGGTTTTTTGCCAAGACTTAGTTCTGCTAACAAGTCAGCTTCCCCTGATGCCTCTAACAGCAGGGAATCTGGTGCTCCAGTCGCTCCCAGGTCTTCTTGGTCACTGGCTGGATTGTGTTCAGACCCGCTCGGAAGAAAATTTATTAATTCTCCAGGTGGGCTGGTAAAGTCAGATTCAGAATAAAGTCAGATGGTGCTCCATTCAAAATCCAAGAAAGAAATGCTTAGACTCCATTAATTAGAGAAAAGATACCTTTTACTGGAAATCAAATGGTAGCAACAAAAGAATTCTGAATCTGAGAAAATGAGCACGTAAATCACATATACAAAGTAATGGCAATGTTCCCACCCCCAATAGTTCAATTGGCTCATCCAATTAAAAGTTGTGTATATCATCATGTGGGCATCTCCAGGTGGTGATGAGGCCTCTGTCCTTGTTGACCTTGACATATTTTGAAAAAGAGCTGCGGCTGCACATAGCATAGTATAGAAACCTAAGCAAGAACCCCCCCCCACTTATACAGTTTTGTTTTTTAAAATCTCCAGCTCACTTCCCATAAACATGTCCCCCTCCTCCCCCCGTTACTTATGACAGCCGAAAGATGCAAAGCAAAGGAAGAAAATCTTGAAGGCTAACATTTGGCCCTCCTGCAAAAGAGGCGTTAGCCCTATAAAAAAGAAAGAATAGAAGATAATAATATACATGTAACATCACAATACTATATTTTAGGGTTTATCAGGATATTTAGTATGAAATGCCTTGACAAGCTTAGGAGCTCGAACATCCTTCTCATTTACCCATTCGGAATGGGAAGGAGGAAAATGTTTCCAAACAACTAAATATTGGAGTCAACCTCTTTGTTTTCTAGAATCCAAAATTTCTTTAACTTCAAAATGTTGTTCACCTTCAATTAGTAAAGGCACAGGGGGATCGACCTGAGCTGGTCTCAGGTTGGAGGTATGTTCAGGTTTTAATAAACTAACATGGAAGACAGGGTGGATTCGTCTGAGGGTTTTTGGTAATTGCAGTTGGACTGCCACAGGATTCACAATTCGTTCAACTGGAAAAGGTCCAACGTACTTAGGTCCAAGCTTTTTTGACTTTTGTGTGGTCTGCAAATATCTGGTGGATAAGAAGACCTTGTCACCAACTTGATATGATTTTTGTGGAGTTCTCTTTTTATCTGCAAAATTTTTATGAGCTTGATGAGCATCATCTAATGCTTTACAGGTAACCGGCCAGGTAAGCTGGAGTTCGGTTATCCACTCATTCAGTGACTGAACATTGGGTGTTGTGGCTCCGGGCTTGGATTCAGCTCCTGTGATTGATATGAGTTCAAATGAGGAGGTCATCACAGAAAAATATGAGCCGGCCTGGCTTAGTGATTGGACTGATAACCAGGATGAGGAGATGGACGTGACAAAGGACGACAGACCTGATGTATTAGAATTGTCAGGACCTTTGACCTCCTCTGGTTCCTTATCTGATCAACAGCCGGGAATGGCTGACAGGGAAGTTTTGAGAGAGTCTTCTAGTGGAGATGAGAACTTGGAAAATTTGTGGTTAAATGTAAAAAATAGAAGACGGTTGAGAAGGCAAAATCAGCTGGAGCGAATGAGGAGAGCGAGTCAGTAAATTAGCACATTGCCTCAATGAGTATAAAAGGACACAGCTGGGCTGGTACATTTTGCCAGGAACAAAATGACTATTTGAGTGAGGACGTTACAGCAAGGAGCTCTGAGACTGGAGATTTATTGCCAGGACTGGTTTGCCGGACAGAGTAAAGATTTATGCTGTGGTTTCTGCCAGCCGTTATCTTGTAAGACTTCTTTCCATTTGATTTAATTGTGAAACGGCTGCTTTCTGTTTTGTTCGTTTGAATTTTGAAGGGGAGTCATAACATTATTGTTCCTGGCCCAAACAAACCATCTTTAAAGCAAGATGGATTCAAATCAACTGCAGCGTTTGGTAGAGCAGCAACAACAACAAATTAATCAGCTACTGCAAAGCAATGTGACGCTTCAGAATCAGGTAACACAATTGCTGAATTATGTTTCCAGCTTACCAAGCCCTGCTGCTGTTCCCCCTGCCCCTCCTGTGAGGAAAAGCCCAGTATCCATGCTGGAGAAATTTTCTGGGCAAATGGACAGGTTCCCGGCATTTATGGGTGAATGCCAATTGTTTATCTCTCTGAGGCCTGAAGACTTCCCAACTGACTGGTCTAAAGTAGGATTTATGATCAGTTTATTAACCGGGCAGGCTGCTAATTGGGCTACTCCCTTGTTAGTTCAAGATAGCCTGTTGTTGAACAATTTCCAGGGTTTTCTCCAACAAATGATAGTGATGTTTGAGAACCCAATTAAGATACAAACTGAGGACAGACGGTTATGGGACATTAATCAGGGAAAACGTTCCCTGCAGGAATACGTTGCAGAATTTCGTTTGCTGTGTATGGACTCTAACTGGAACGAACCAGCTCATATGGCTGCATTCCAGGAAGGCTTGTCTGATGCCATCAAAGATGAGCTGGTCCATGCAGAGCGGGCTTTAACTTTGGATGCATTGATAGTTCAGTGCTTACGAATTGAAGCTCGTTTACAGCAACGTGGACGCAAACGGCTCGTTATGGAACCATCTTTGTTTTCTCGTGCACAACCCACGCCACCGAGAGTTTTCCAACCCACGGTTAATGCTGGGGAGCCGATGGAGTTAGGCGCACTCCGCCCTCGCTTAACGGTGCGAGAACGTTCGAGAAGGTTCCAGGAAGGCTTGTGCCTTTATTGCGGGGGTCCAGGACATTTTGCAAATTCCTGCACTCGGAGAAGGACTCGCAGACCTGTGCCTGAAACCACTCCTGGCCCATTGGGAAACAGGGTAGGCCTGACCTCAGGGAAACCCTAGGTCGGGCACATCCTCCATCCCCATCCCAAATTGCCGAAGTAAATCCTGGTCCTCCTCGGCATTTACTTTTGGACACTTGTATCTTCTTACAGTCCCAGAAGGAAGGAATTCCTGCCATTGCGCTGGTGGATTCAGGGGCTACAACCAGCTTTATGGACTGTGCTTTTGTTAAACATTTTGGAATTCCTTTGATTCCTGTGAATCCACCCATTAAGGTGGAAACCGTAGATGGGCGTGAACTCAAGTCGGGACCCATTCGCTGCGCTACTCAGCCAGTGCGTATGCTTATTGGGGATCACGAGGAGGCGATAAGTTTTTATGTCACCTCGAACCTCCATCTCCCTTTGGTGCTCGGAATGTCCTGGTTGCGTTTGGACGATCCGTTGGTGGCTTGGTCGCAGAACGCCATTTCTTTTCCAAGCCTACAATGTGTGGACCACCTGAGGCATGTTTGCGCTGGCCAAGATATCGCCGCTCCTGCTGTCTCAATTCCTTCAGAGCTGTCGGATTTCTCCGATGTTTTCAGCGAACAGGAGGCAGACCGATTACCCCCACATCGTGCTTATGATTGTCCCGTGGACCTACCGGATGCTCCATTGCCAAAGGGGAGATTATACTCCATGTCGGAGCCCGAGTTGGTTGCACTCCGAGAGTTTTTGGATAAAAACTTAGCTCGGGGATTTATTCGACCCTCGTCGTCCCCTCTTTCGGCTCCCGTTCTTTTTGTTAAGAAGAAGTCGGGAGAACTGCATCTCTGTTGTGATTATAGACGACTAAATTCTATCACCGTGAGGAATAGCTATCCCTTACCGCTCATTCCGGAATTGATGGAGCGGTTGCGGGAGGCTACTATCTTCACTAAACTCGATCTGCGTGGGGCTTACAACCTGGTTCGGATGCGCAAGGGGGATGAGTGGAAGACGGCGTTTGGCACTCGTTATGGTCATTTTGAGTACACTGTCATGCCATTTGGTCTAACCAACGCTCCCGCTGTATTCCAGCATTTGATGAACGACATTTTTCAGGACATACTGGATCGGTTTATCATGGTGTATCTGGATGATATTTTAATCTACTCTCGGTCCAGGGATCACCACCTTCATCAGGTCCGTCAAGTGCTGCAGCGTCTTCGGGAGCATAAGCTCTATGCAAAACTGGAGAAGTGTTTCTTTTTTCAGTCGTCGATAGAGTTTTTAGGGCACATCATTTCTCCCAAGGGCATTGCTATGGACCCTAAAAAGGTTGAGGCATTGTGTAGTTGGGAAGCCCCTCGTCGAGTCAAGGACGTCCAATGACTTTTGGGATTCACCAACTACTATCAGACTTTTATCCCGGACTTTGCTAAAGTAATGGACCCCATAACTCAGCTCCTCCGTAAGAAGGTCCCGTTTGTGTGGGGGGCCCCGCAACAACAGGCTTTTGACATTTTAAAGAAAGCGTTTGTAGCCGAGCCGATATTGAGGCATCCTGATCCGAATCGTCCATTTGTGGTCGAGACAGATGCCTCTAATGTTGCTATCGGAGCGGTACTGTTACAAGCTTTGAAGGAAGGCGCGCCTCTTTTCCCATGCGCATACTATTCTAGGAAGCTCACAGCTTCAGAGCGCAGCTACACCATCTGGGAAAAGGAGTTGTTGGACATTAAGGCTGCTTTTGAGACCTGGAGACATCATTTAGAGGGGGCTCGGCACAAGGTAGAGGTTCGGACAGATCACCGAAACTTGGAACATTTGACCACAGCTAAGAAATTGAACCAACGCCAGATTCGGTGGTCGTTGTTTTTTGCCAGGTTCAATTTCTCTGTTACTTATGTTCCGAGTGGACAGAATTGGAGGGCAGACGCGTTGTCTTGGAAGCCCAAGTATATTGGGCCCGAGGATCCTCTTCCTCTACGAACGGTGTTACCACCAGAATCCTTGGCCGTACTGCAAGATCCAGTAGACTTGCGGGCTCGCATGTGAGAGGTGCAACGATTGGATGCGTGGACGCAGCAGAGATGGGGGGACGTCGGACCTGATTCTCTGTGGTCCATTGAAGAGGACTTGCTCCAACATCGGGGTTTATTATACGTACCTACCAGGTTGTTGAGAGCTCTCATCATGACACAATGTCATGATAACCCCGCTGCTGGCCATTTTGGATTTTATAAAACCTTGCATTTGGTCACCCAGACTTTTTGGTGGCCTCGGGTTCGTCACGATGTGTTCTCTTACGTCGCTTCTTGCGTCCAGTGTAGGCAAGCGAAAGCGGCGTCGGGTGCGCCCCCTGGACTCCTCCAACCATTGCCGACTCCAGGCAGACCATGGGGAGCGATCTCCACGGACTTTCTCACGCATTTACCATCCTCGTCGGGCTTCACGATGGTGCTCGTGGTAGTTGATATGCTGACTAAAATGGCTCATTTCATTCCCTGTCGGAGATTACCTTCATCCCGCACTACGGCTCAGCTATTTTTACAGCATATCTTTTGTCTGCATGGACTGCCAGATAGAGTGGTTTCTGATCGTGGGGTTCAGTTTACTGCGCAGTTTTGGAAACAGTTAATGGCAGCGCTACAAGTTCAGGTGTGCTTAGCATCAGCGCACCATCCGGAAACTGATGGCGGGATTGAGAAGGTGATTGGCATTCTTACCCAATATTTGAGGTGTTTTGTTAATCAGCGACAAAGCGATTGGGTGAAATACCTCCCATTGGCAGAGTTCGCTTTTAATAACTCGCAGCACACCTCCACTCGGGTAACGCCATTTTTCGCGAATGTAGGTTATCATTCACGCTTCTTCCCATTAACTTGGATGGATTCACCGGTTCCTGAGACACAAGATTTTCTGGAGGAACTACAAGCGGTCCACTGTTTAGTAAGGCAACAACTTGAACGAGCGAAAGAGGACTATAAACGGTTTGCGGACCGGTCACGTCGAGCACCGCCTCTGTTAGCTGTGGGTGACAAGGTGTGGTTGTCCACGAAACACCTTCGGATCGATCGCCCAATTAGGAAATTGGACCATCGTTTCATCGTTCCATTCCCGATTGAGGCGATTATCAACCCTGTGGCATACCGGCTCACCTTACCGCGCTCCATGCGTATTCACCCTGTATTCCATCGCTCTCTTTTGGTTCCTGACTCCCCGGACTGTCCTCTGCGTGCTCCAGCTGGTACGACTTCCCCATCAACGCCCCGTGAGGAGGCGGAGGTTGATGACACGGTGGTCAGCGTTACTGATTTGCATTGGCTCAAGGGTCGCTTCCAGTATGTAGTCGGGAGGAGAGTGGATGACTTGGAAATTTGCTCGTGGATGGATGCATCTGCAGTTCATGCTCCAGACATCATTCGGGACTTTCATGAACGTTTCCCTTCGAAACCGCATCCGGATCGTCAGACCCGGGGGAAGGGCCCTGTGGTGAGGGATAGTGTTGTGGCTCCGGGCTTGGATTCAGCTCCTGTGATTGGTATGAGTTCAAGTGAGGAGGTCATTGCAGAAAAATATGAGCCGGCCTGGCTTAGTGATTGGACTGATAACCAGGATGAGGAGATGGACGTGACAAAGGACGACAGACCTGATGTATTAGAATTGTCAGGACCTTTGACCTCCTCCGGTTCCTTATCTGATCAACAGCCGGGAATGGCTGACAGGGAAGTTTTGAGAGAGTCTTCTAGTGGAGATGAGAACTTGGAAAATTTGTGGTTAAATGTTAAAAATAGAAGACAGTTGAGAAGGCAAAATCAGCTGGAGCGAATGAGAAGAGCAAGTCAGTAAATTAGCACGTTGCCTCAATGAGTATAAAAGGACACAGCTGGGCTGGTACATTTTGCCAGGAACAAAATGACTATTTGAGTGAGGACGTTACAGCAAGGAGCTCTGAGACTGGAGATTTATTGCCAGGACTGGTTTGCCGGACAGAGTAAAGATTTATGCTGTGGTTTCTGCCAGCCGTTATCTTGTAAGACTTCTTTCCTTTTGATTTAATTGTGAAACGGCTGCTTTCTGTTTTGTTCATTTGAATTTTGAAGGGGAGTCATAACAATTGGGTTTCTCCTGTGGAAGCTCGAGTATGGATACAAAGTCTTGTTCCGAAGCCACTTCAAATGGAGTAAACCCAGTACTACTATGTACCAAATTGTTATATGCCACCCCAGCGAATGGCAATAGGTCAGTCCATCTTGCTGATAATTTAAGATACTGTTCCAATACCGAGTTAGTTCTCTCACAAGCCCCATTGGTTTGTGGGTGGTGGGCGGAGCTTAAGCTCTGGGTGGAGCCCAATAACTTCAGGAACTCCTTACAAAAATTTGAGGTAAACTGGACACCCCTATCTGAGATTATGTGTTCAAGAACACCATGTAACCTGTAGATATGTAAAAGAAATAGTTTAGCCAAAGTTTTCGCAGATGGGATTTTTGCACAAGGAATGAAGTGTACCTGTTTGGAAAACAAATCTGTTACTACCCAAATAACTGTATTTCCCCCACTTTCAGGTAATTCCACTATAAAATCCATAGAAATGTCTTTCCATGGAGCAGTTGGTCTAGCCACATTTTGTAGCAAGGCCGCTGGTTTACCAGGAGGCCGTTTGGCTGAGGCACAGATAGGACAACTAGCCACGTAAGTCTCAATGTCCTTTTTCAAGGTAGGCCACCAAAATTGCCTTTTAACCAAGTGTAAGGTCTTCACGAAACTAAAATGTCCAGCAGTTTTAAAGTCATGAGCTTGCTGTAATATTTGGTTTCTCAACTTTGCTGGCACATATAATTTGGCCCCCACCTATGCCAATCTATTTCTAACTGTACAGTTATTTGAGTGAGTAAGGAACCAATCATCAAGTTTCAGAGCTTCTTTTAATTGTGCAGTCAAATCATTTAATAAATCAACCTCCTTCTTTTTCTGGGCTCTGGTAACCACTGGAGCCACCAACTGTTTGGGATAATAGGCTGGAGCACTTCTGAGCAGGCACTATTATATTGAGGTAATCTAGATAAAGCATCTGCCATGAAGTTCTTCCCCCCTGGAATGTACTTCAATGAAAAATTAAAGCGTTTGAAGTACTGCGCCCAGCAAATTTGCTTGGGAAACAACTTCTGAGGCGTTTTCAAAGCCTCCAAATTTTTATGATCCATCCACACCTCAAAAGAGTGTTTTGCCCCTTCTAGAAAATGCCTCCAGGTTAACAGAGTCCAGCAAACTGCAAAAGCTTCTTTTTCCCAGATGGCCCATCTTCTTTCAGTCACAGTTAGTTTACGGGAAGTATATGCACACGGTTGCAGAGTCCTCATCTCATTTGATTGTAGTA
This sequence comes from Pseudonaja textilis, assembly GCF_900518735.1. Next base: position 6,212,367 of record NW_020769367.1, on the reverse strand, counting down.
ACACTGCCCCAACTGCTACGTCACTCGCATCAGCTTGGATTACAAAAGGGGTGTCCATGTCTGGGTGCTTGAGTACTGGCTCAGCGGCAAACAGTCATTTCAGCTTCTCAAAAGTGGCTTGGCACTCCATGGACCAATCCAGTGGTTTACTAAGTTTAGGTTTCACCTCCCCTTTGGTTTTTAGGAGATTTGTAATAGGCATTGCAATCTTCACAAAAGCAGGGATAAACTGATGGTAAAAATTAGCAAATCCCAAGAAACCTTGCAGTTGTTTCCTGGTGCAGGGAGGGACCCATTCCAAAATGGCGTGAACTTTCCTCAGAACTTTCCATAACTGAACGCACTAGCTTCACATGTTCATCACAAGTCTCAGTGTAAATAAGAATACCATCAAGATAAACCAGCACCCCCTTGTATAAATGTTCATGCAAAACCTGATTTATCATTTGCATGAATACTGCAGGGGTCCCCTGTAGGCCAAATGGAAGAACATTGAATTGGAAACACCCCATTGGGCAGTTAAAAGCAGTTTTCCATTCATCTCCTTCCTTAATTCATACTCGGTAGTAAGCTTCTCTCGGATCGAGTTTCATAAAAATTTCCCCTTTGGCTAAGTGGGCCAACATATCCTTCATCAAGGGGAGGCGGGGTACACGTTCTCCACCGAAATTGCGTTGAGGTTCCTATAGTCAACACACAAACAAAGAGAGCCATCTTTCTTCTCACGGAATAATACTGGGGCCGCTACTCGGGGCCTAGCAGGTTGGATGAAACCACGTTCCAAATTTTTATCAATAAATGACTGCAGCTCTTCTAGCTCCCGCGGTGTCATCGGTTTGGGGAGTTTCACTCCTGGCAAAATTTCAATACTGCAATCTGTTGAGTGATGGGGGGAAGCTCATCCGAGGCCTTCTCACTGAATACCTCCTTTAAGTTCCTTCTGGAATTTTCTCCTCCCCCCTCAGATTCTCGGTGCCAGTGGAGGCCAACTCTGTGGGATTCTGGGGTTTCTGTTGAGATTGCCCCTCCCCTTCTGAGGGTTGGTCAGTATATATGCACAATGATCCCCTCCTCCAGTTAACGTGGGGGTTCCATTTCTGGAGCCAGGGCAAACCCAGTATTAGGGAGCACTCCATCCCAGGGGTAACAATAAACACGAAGTCTCTCTATGCTTCCCCATCATCATTTCTACTGGCATTATGAAATGTGCAGGGCCACCCCCAGCTACCGATCCATCCAGTTGACAAAATGCTATGGGTGTTTTTAAAATCTTTAGCCTTAAGCCCATTTTCTCTACTACCTCCAAACTGATTATGCATCTTGTGCACCGAGTCTAACAAAGCCAACATTTCCCCTTGGGCTCCCAACGTGGGTACCCTTAATCTCACTGGAATGGTCATAGGGCCCTTGTTTGGACTTACCAGTGAGTCGTCTTCCGATTCGGATTCACTCTCTTCAGAAGAGGTTGGTGTTCCCAGCTTCACTCCTTTCGGAGGGGCGATCTCTACAACCTCCTCCGCTTTAAGTGCTGTTTTGCGAGGCTTGACTGGAGTTTTTTCAGGTTTTCTTCCTTCTCCTGGTGCCCCCTTTGGCTCTTACTTGACATGGCAGTCTGCAGCCCGGTGACCTTCCTTCCCACATTGGAAGCATGCAGTGATCTTGGGTTTTGCCACCAGCCCTCCCTTTTGAGGTTTTAAGGCTTCTCGAGGGTGGTGGGGGATGACTTGCTCCAACTAAGCCCCCCAGGCATCTGTTAGAGGTCAGATCAATTTCCACCTCTGCTGCCAGCACGTACCAGAGTTTCAACTCACTGGGGTCTCTTCTGGCAATATAGCTTTGATAAACATCTTCATTCAAACCATCTTTAAAAGCTTTTATCAGGGCTCCCTGGGACTAGCCTCGAATATGACATGGCAGCTCTCTAAATGCCTGGGTGTAATCGGCCACTGATCTCCGCCCGATTTATGGTTTTCATCCTAATTCTAGTTCAGCTAGAGGGTCTTCAAATCTGGCATGCAGTGCTGTCATGAACAGGTCACAATTCATCAGCTGGGGGGCATTATCATTATGCAAAGTCACCATCCACTTTGCAGCTGTTCCTTCCAGAGCCCCAGTAACACATCTAACTTTGGCTGCTTCTGAGGAAACATCATCCCCATATTCTTCCATGTGGCTCCAGACTTCTGCCAGGAAAAAAACGTAACTCCTTTGATCCCCTCCATATTTTACTTCCAACGGAGGCACCTTTGGAGTTCTATGCCTTCTGGCAATTACTCCCCCCGCTGGGGGCCCCTGGGCTGCTGCCACCTGTTGCACCAGCCCAGAATGATTTATGAAGGTAGCTGCTCTGGTTCTCCTGACTGGGGCTGCCTCCCCCTCTTCCTTCTCATACCTTTGATCAGTCTGAGTTTTTCCGACAGCTTCATTTAGAAGATGCAGGGCTTGAGTTAGTAAAAAGTTCTTTCTTTCCTTCTCTTGCCATGGCTCTTCTCTTCCATGCTGACGGGTAGTGGTCACTCCTGGAGGGGGCTTTTCCTCTGGATTCTTCCAGCCGACTCCCAGGGACCAGTTGGGCTTTACAGCTGGTTTTTCACCAAGATGTAGTTCTGCTAACAAGTCAGCTTCCCCTGACGCCTCTAACAGCAGGGAATCTGGTGCTCCAGTCACTCCCAGGTCTTCTTGGTCACTGGCTGGATTGTGTTGAGACCCCCTCGGAAGAAAATTTATTAATTCTCCAGGTGGGCTGGTAAAGTCAGATTCAGAATAAAGTCAGATGGTGCTCCATTCAAAATCCAAGAAAGAAATGCTTAGACTCCATTAATTAGAGAAGAGACCTTTTACTGGAGATCAAGTGGTAGCAACAAAAGAATTCTGAATCTGAGAAAATGAGCGCTTAAATCACATATACAAAGTAATGGCAATGTTCCCACCCACAATAGTTCAATTTGTTCATCCAAAAAAAAGTTGTGCATAACATCATGTGGGCATCTCCAAGTGGTGATGAGGCCTTTGTCCGTTGACCTTGACATATTTTGATAAAGAGCTGCAGCTGCGCATAGCATAGTATAGAAACCTAAGCAAGAAACTCCCCCCCAGCTTATACAGTTCTGTTTTGTAAAACCTCCAGCTTGCTTCCCATAACCATGTCCCCCCCTCCTCCCCCTATTACTTATGACAGCTGATAGATGCAAAGCAAAGGAAGAAAAGCTTGAAGGCTGACAGTCACCCAAGTTGACAAGGACCCCTTTGTACAGGTGTGGATGTAACACTTCATTGATTTTGTTAGATCGGTAGATCGGTTCGCATTGAGAGGCGAGGCTCGGGAGTGAACATTCAGCTCTTTATTGTGAGTTTAAGAAAAGGAACAGAAAAGGCTTGCAAGCCGCTTGGCTTTATACAGCCGGCCGGCGGCTCGGCGGCCAATGGCAGCGCTTCGAATCTCCCGTGATCGGCTCGGCCAATCGCGGTAGATTCTTAGCGCTCCAATCACAGGAGTTCAGTCAACCAATCACGTTGCGGTCCGGGTGGACCAATCGGAATGCGAGTCTTCAAGAATGTTAATACAGAACACCCCTCCCCTCATGGTTTCTTCCGAGGCAGCGTGGTGACGTAGTCGCGCAGGTAGGCGGGGCTACGTACCTGCCTAGTTGACCTGCGCGTCTCAGTCTGTGTGTGATCGTTGGCCGGTTCGGACGGGCTCCGCGTCGCTCTTGATGGAACTGCCTGGAAGGGTGAGCCGGCCTGTCGCTGCAGCTCCCGCCCGGACTACCTGGGTCGGTCGAGCTGCAGTTCCTGCTGCTCCCGCCTGGTCTTTCTGGGCTGGTTGAGCTGGCTAGGCTGTACCTTCCAGGTGAAGCTCCCGTCTGCGGCAGTTCGAGGTCTGCTGGTGAGTATGGTTGGTTTATTTGGACGTTGCTATCTTTTGGTGGTGGGTGTTCAGCTTGCGTTTGGGGGTGTACCGCTGGCGTTTCCGGCCTTTTGTCGTTCCCCTGCTTGGTTGTTGTGGTTCCCCCTCCCTCTCTGCTTTCTGTGGTTGTTGTTGTCGAGGCGTCGGGGGTGTTGGCGGCTAGCCTGGACCGTAGCTGGTCGATGTGCCGCTTCCAGCTTCTTCCATCCGTTGTTTGGAGTCTGTATGACCTGTGTTATTTGCGCAGGTATCCAGAGTGGGTCTCCCATGAAGTTCTTTGCGTAGACTGTATCCCCGATGTTGAATGCCTGGTGCCGGCTGGAGGAATCTGGGGGTTTCTCCGGGTTGTAGGTAGGGTGTAGCCGGTCCAGCGGGGACCTCAATTTCCTGCCCATCAGTAGTTCTGCTGGCCTTTTGTTTGTGGTCGTGCTGGGCGTAATGTGCTGTATGAGTAGCATTCTGCTTATCTTTTCTTAAATGTCGCCTGTTTCAATTTTCTGGATGGTTTTCTTTGTGTATTGGAGCATCCGTTCCGCCCGTCCATTCGCCGCCGGGTGAGCCGTCGAGGTTAGGGCGTGTCTGATGTCCCGTTCAGCCAGGTATTTTTCAAATGTCAGTGCCGTGAACTGCGGGCCGTTATCCGACACTAAGACATCTGGCAACCCATGTGTCGCAAAGAGTCTGTTAAGCTTATCGATGACCGCTTCTGTTGTCGTTGTCCTCATGGTGCTTACCTCCAGCCAGTTGGAGTAGGCGTCCACGGTGATGAGGAATGTATGCCCCTTGGTCGGCCCGGCAAAGTCTATGTGTATTTGCAACCACGGTCCTCTGGGGGTTTCCCATTCCAGGACTGGAGCGGCGGGGTGTGTGGATCTCGTCTATTGGCACCTGTTGCACCCGGCGACCCACGTCTCGATTTGCTTGTCCATCCCTGGCCACCAAGCGTAACTTCTGGCCAGGGCTTTCATCTTGACAACGCCCGGGTGCCCCTCGTGTAGCATTGCCAGCGCTCTTTTCTGTAGTGTCTCTGGTATAACTACCCAGTCTCCCCAGAGTATGCACCCTTTTTGTGTGAACAGCTCGGTTTGCCGGTTCCTGAAGGCTTTGAACTGTTCGCTGCCCTCATTTTCCGGCCATCCCCGCTCTACCCAGCTCAATACCCGCGCCAGCCGTTTGTCTTTATTTGTTTCTCGGGCAATGTCTGGCGCAGTTAAGAGCGGGCTGGGTAGAGTCTCTATTTGCAGGGTCGTTGTTGTGGGCGCTGGGTCGTCGTCTAAGTCTGGTAGGGGTGACCGGCTTAGTGCGTCTGCATGTGGGATATTCTTGCCGGGCCAGTGTGACAGTTCATATGAGTAAGCGGCAAGGAACTCGGACCACCTTGTCATCCGGGGTGACAGGATGTTTGGGGTGGCCTTATTCCCTGCGAGTATTCCAAGTAAGGGTTTGTGGTCCATAATGATTGAAAAGGTCCTACCGTAAAGGTACTCGTGGAACCTTTTCACTCCGGAGACGATGGTGAGGGCTTCTTTGTCCAGCTGGCTGTAATTTCTCTCCGGTCTGGCCAGTGTTCTTGAGAAGAAGGCGATGGGTGCTTCCTTCCTGTTGGGTAGGGTGTGGCTGAGGACTGCTCCGATGCTGAAGGGCGACGCGTCGCATGTTACCGTTAGTGGCAGGGTCTCGCTATACTGGATCAGGACCGCGTCTGATGTTAGCAGGTTTTTTGTCTGTTAGAATGCAGTCTCCTCCCGCTTCCCCCAGGTCCAGGTGGCTGTTTTATCGAGTAGCCGGTGCTGGGGTTCCGCCACAGTCGCCTTCTGGGGTAGGAAAACATTGTAAAAGTTAAGCAGTCCCAAGAACACCTGCAGTTCCGCCTTGTTTATTGGTGTGGGGGCTTCCTTGATGGCTCTGAGTTTCTTTCCGGTTGGGTGGATTCCGTGCCAGTCTAGGAGGTACCCCAGGAATTCGACCCTCTCGGTGTAGAGTTGGCATTTGTTGTTTTTTTTTACTTTAAGGCCGGCGTCTTTGAATTTTTTTAGCCCCGCCCTTAAACGGGTTTCCAATTGTTCCTTGTTGGCGGCTGCGACCAGCACATCATCAAAGTAGGGGACCACTCCTTTTATTCCCTGGAGGAGTCTTTCCATGAGGCTTTGGAAGACTCCTGGGGCGACACTGACTCCGAATTGGAGTTGGTTGTGTCGGAAAGCCCCCCGGTGTGTGACAATCGTTTGCGCTTCGGCTGTCTCCGCATCGACCGGCAGTTGCTGGTAGGCTTGCGCCAGGTCGAGTTTTGCGAAGACCCGGCCTCCCCCCAGTGAGTACAGAAGGTGCTGTACTACTGGGACGGGGTAGGCGCTTTGCTGTAGCGCGTGGTTGAGGGTGGCCTTATAGTCACCGCAGATTCTTATGGAGCCATCGGGTTTGATGGGAGTGACTATGGGCGTTTCCCAGCGGGCATGATCAATTGGCTCTAAAACCCCTTGCGTGACGAGCTTGTCTATTTGCTCGTCGATTTTCGGTTTGAGCGCAAATGGCACTCGCTGTGGTTTGAGGCCGATCGGGGCGACATTAGGGTTAAGGTTGAAAGAGATAGGGGCCCCTCGGTACTTGCCTAGGGAGTCGTCGAAGACCTCCTGGAAGTCCCTCACGAGCGTCGCTTCCCAATCAGCCTCGTCTGTGTGGTGGATGCCCGTCACTTCTATTCCCAGCGGGGAGAACCATTGCAGGCTGAGCAAGCTGGGGCGGTCTTTGTCTACGACTGTGAGTGGCAATACCTTGGTGTGGTTTTTGAAGGTGAGTTTAAAATGTCCGATGCCGGCCACAGGGATGTGGTTTCCCTGGTAGTCCTTCAGGATTAGGTTTTGGTCGTCTAGCTCGTGGCGGCAGATGGTTGGCACTAGGCGCTTGATTGTGCGCCAAGAGACCATGGAGAGGTAGGACCCGGAGTCCACTTCCATCTCGCAGGGCTGGTCCTCAATGCTCACCTCCACGTGTACCTTTCGGGCGTCCATGGTCGATGAGTGGCCGATGACGACCGTCTGGTGGGTTTCTTCGTGCCGCTGTGCTTCGCTGAGTTGTCTGCTGCAGCCGTCGCGGCTCCACCGGCTCTCAGTTTGGCGGTCTCGGTTTCTGGTGGGGGTGCTGTCTCATCGTCGGGGGCTGCTGCCTCGTCGTTGTGGGCTGTGGTTTTTCTTGTTTTGGCACACCTTGGCGATGTGCCCCCGCTTCTTGCAATGCCGGCAGATGGCATTGAGGAAACGGCATTTGGAGCAGGGGTGGTCGCCGCCACAGTCGGCGCAATGGAATCCCGACTTACGTCCCCTCCGGTCCCGCCGGTCGCGCTCAGCCTGTAGCCGGTGGATCTCCTCTTCCTCGTCATTGGTGTCAGATTGGGGGTCGATGTCACCGTGATGTGTGGTTGTTTCTCGGCAGCTGGCTTCTCCGGGCCTCGCTGGTGCCGGGGTTGCCTCGTTGCTTGGCGGTCGTTCGGTTGTGTTCGCCTGCCGCATCCGGGCTGCCGACTGGTGGGTGGCCTTGGTTGCAGTTGCCTCGGCGAGGGCATCGGCGAGGGAGATGTAGCCCTTGGCCATCAGCCGGCTCTGCAGTACGGGGTCTCTGAGTCTGAGGACGACTCAGTCATGTAGCGCCTCGTCCAGGTCGGCAAACCCGCATAGACCCCCTAGGTTCCTTAGCTGGACCACGAAATCGCCTATGGTTTCGCTCTCGCGCTGATCTCGCCGGTAGAAGTCATGCCTACGGATGAGTATGGGCACGGCAGGGGCATAATGGCAGCGCAAGATGGGCTCAAGGTCAGCCCAGTCCATTTCTTTTACGTCGGCGGGCTTTGTCAGCGCCTTGGCCATCTTGAATACTGCGGGGCCACAGTGCGTTAGGAACACGGCCCGTTTCCTCTGCCCATTGGTATCCTTGAGATTGCTGCTTTCCAGGAACATCTGGAAGCGATTGGTGTACGATTCCCAGTCCTCAGTGGCTGGGTCGAATGGAGTGGGTGGCGGGGTGCTGCTGGCCATCTTGTGGGTCGTTGCGCGCCGTTTGCCACATGCTGGTTGGTTCCTCGCCTCACGATCCCACCTTCATCGCCAGTGTTAGATCGGTAGATCGGTTCGCATTGAGAGGCGAGACTCGGGCGTGAACATTCAGCTCTTTATTGTGAGTTTAAGAAAAGGAATAGAAAAGGCTTGCGAGCCGCTTGGTTTTATACAGCCGGCCGGCGGCTCGGCGGCCAATGGCAGCGCTTCGAATCTCCCGCGATCGGCTCGGCCAATCGCGGTAGATTCTTAGCGCTCCAATCACAGGAGTTCAGTCAACCAATCACATTGCGGTCCGGGTGGACCAATCGGAATGCGAGTCTTCAAGAATGTTAATACAGAACAGAGTTGTTGCATAAATACCCCTGGGGCCCCTTGGAGTCCGAAAGGCATGTTTCGGAACTAGAAACCACCCAGAGGGCAGTTGAAGGCAATTTTCCATGAGGAGGATTTCTTTGACTGAAGGTTCCTCACTCTCTTCTGTGGGGAGGGAATGCTCTACAGTATGTCTAGCAATTTGGCTAGTGTCTGAAGGCTTTCATGAAGTTCTTTGGCCCCTGGCAGCTGTACTACGCCTTGGTTGTGGAATAGGTGCAGGAGCCAGACATTCAGCTGCACTATGACTAGCCTGGCCACATCGATAGTACTTTGTAACGCTTGTGAGTTGGGAAGAGCAGTGTCAGCAGGTTTAGTCAGAGGCTGTCAGCCAAAGTTCTCCTAGGAGGGCCCTCAGAGGGAGGTTTTCAGTGTGAGTAGATTTTCCTGTCCAGCTTAAGGGACAGGGCATATCAATCCTGTAGTCTCTCTGGTATGCCTCTGATGCTGCATGCTTTTTTGACTTCTGGATCAATAGCATTCTTAAAATAGTGCAGAAATATTCTGTCAGGCTGGTCCATGAGGTTGCTTGCGACCCTTCTAAACTCCCATACAAAGTCTTTTAAGGGTTACTTGCCTTGCTTCATTTCCATTATTTTGTCTTCACTCTCCCCTATTCTATCAGGCTTTTCAAACCTAGCCCTGAGCAGCTCAACAAATGCATTGGCATCTTGTAGTTTGGGGGCGTCCTCATAGTGTAATTGAGCTACCCAATCAGAAGTGTCCCCCTCATTCATCCCATCTATAATTGTGGAAACTAGGTCACGATCTGTTGCATAGTGATTTCCAAATTGATCTATATGTGACCAGATCTGTGTAAGAAAGTAAGCAAAGTTTTCATGCCTTCTGTCAAAAGCCACTGGGTCTGGTCTGGAGGGGGGACCATGGGCTGAGCTGGAATGTGGTGAGCCAGTTGCAGGAAAGCCCCCTGCAGTGATACCCTGAGGGGCGACTGAGCTGAGATTTGACAAGCGGTTGGGGTTGCTCTGAGGGGTGGCTGGATTGGAACTTGCTGAATAGGGGCTGTCTGCTGAACTCATCTCCACACTGGGAAAGGGGGGATGGCCACAGCCTGCTGTCTGCACTGATCCCCTTGCTGAGGAGGGATCGCTGCTGCTCCTTGGGTCCAGGGTGCTCCCAAACCAGGTGGAGCAACTGGTGCTGGCATCTATTGGCATTGGACCCACCCCTGACCAGGTAGAATCCTCACCCTGGAGGAATATTCTCCACAGGGGTAACCACCTTGCTGGCTGTAGAGGGGAGGATTTGGGGGTTGTGACGTACCCAATGTTGGCTGCATCTGCTGCCCCTCCCTTGCTGCTTGGCCCTGCCATGCTGGGCCAATCCTTAAGCCACCTCTGACCAATGCTATGCTGGTTCCACTGTCAAGTCTTGGACTAGGGAAAGTGAATGTGGGCTGTGTTAGGACTCAGCTCAACTGGAGAGACTGTGGCTGTGAGACACACAACTTTCCATCTTAAATTGCTGGAATTGCTCTGGGATCCCTGCCAATAACTGGCTTCAGGATGGAGGGAACAGGTTCCAGTCTTGGGACTTGTCTGATTCTAACACCCCACTCCCCATTTCTCCACTCTGTCTCATGGGCTGTCCTCAGAGGGTTGGAGTAGGAAAGGTGTTCAGACAGCTTCTCCTCTGGTTCATTCTCTGGATTCAGCTCAGTCTAGCAGCTTCTCCATGCATCCATGCCTAGCCTTCGTCTTTTCTCTGCAGCTTCCATCACTTGCAAAAATTCTTCAGAATGAGGGCAGGGGGTCTCAATTAGTTCTCTGGTACCTGGTCCCATAGCCCCTTCTGTAGCTTCCTCCCTTTCTTTCATCTTCACTGACTCTTCGCACTACTCCATTTTTTTGAGTCAGTGCTGGGGCTCAGCACCCCTGACAGCCCCCTTTTAGGTGCTGGAATTTGTTTAGAGATCTGGGATAATGTCAGCGTTCCAGCAAACCTCCATTCCAACCAATAACAGGCATCTCTCAAAAGTTTCTTTTATTTGGATAGTAACTGGCACATCTGTGGAATCCCAAATCTGAAGTTCTGGACTTTCTTGCAATAAGTAAAAACTACAAATCCATCCCTTATACTCATCACATGGCCTAATCACCATCCGTCCCAAAGTAAGATTTCCTTTTCACTGTGCACAACACTACCTGACCTTGAATCAGCAAAATAATTTTATTATGCCTAACTAGATATATTCCAATGAATTCCCCCCTCCCATTTTCCCAGGCTCAATTGTGGCAGTGTGGGAGCATCAGATCTCAATATGGCTTCCAAAGTTGGCACTCAGTTTTAGTTTAAAGCCCTTTGGACAAGCTGAACCAGTCATTTTCCAAATACATTCTTCCCGGTTCTTGTGAGATGCAGTCCATCCCTTGCCAGAAGTCCTTCATGTGGGTAATATAGACTAGGAATCCAAATTTTTCTTGGCAACACCAATCCTTAAGCCAATTGTTTATTTCTAAAATCCTTTGTTCCCTCATTCAATGTCAATCTTTTGTTGGAAATACAGATGAAAATGCCACTTGTGATCCTAACTCTCACTTTCTTGCTAGGCTGATTGCAGTCTCTTGATATTGTTTTCAGGTTGTTTGTCATGTCATTCATCCCCACATGAGGGATAAGAAAAGAAATCTGTGGGCTTGATTATATATTAAGGTTCTCAGACACATTTTTGATTTTAGCTCCAGGGAGACAACATACCTCCTTAGATTGAATACCTGGCTTACAGATGACTGATTCTGTTCCCTTGTGAAATGAATTTCCTATCATAAATATTTGCTTTTTTCTGGGGAATGTTGGGCTACTTTTCTTTTTATCACAGGAACACTTGATACTCTTTTTCCAGATGTCTTCATGTTTTCTTCCAGGGAGAGGCTATGAACTTGATTACTTAGCTCCAGTGGGGCTGCACTGGTATGGGTTGAACTAGACAACAGGAACATTGCTCTTCTTGATGTTGTTTTTCTTCTACAAGTAGTTGTTTGTGTTCGGTTTGGATATAGTTTTCTTGTTTAGGTTAGAGTTCCTTGTTTTGTAGGTTGAGACTTGGAGTGGCAAAAGTGGTCTCTAGACCCTTTACATTTTCTTTCAGTAATTCAGTTAGTCTACATTTGTTACATATGTAATTTGGGTCCTCTGTGGGCACACCATATTTAGCAAATCGCAACAATGTCAATCTTATTTCCATGACTATATTTTTTCATGTTCATTTAATAATTGATAATTTTAAAAATTTACAAAATATTTAACAAATGTAAAAATTTTCAAAAAATTAAATTCTAAATTAAAAATTCATTTAAATTTAAAAAATTCCAGTTTATTTAAATATATTAAAAAATTTAAATATTTTTTCAAAAATTCAAAAACTTAACGTTTTTGTAAAAATTAAAATATTCAAATGTTCAAAATTTAGGATTTTTTATTTTTATCTTACTTTTGTAAAAGTATTAAACATTTTTATTTTTCAGTGTTAATGTTGTGGTCCCTCTTCTGGCTAGGACTTAAAGTTGCCCTCTAGATATAGTTTGTAATCCACAAATATATACAAATAGGTGAATATATAAAATTACAGAGGAATAAGAAGATGAAAGAAAAAATAACATCTCAGCTGAAAAGAAAAATGGTATCTCAGCTGAAAATAAAAATGTAGTACCAGCTTGTAGATAGTGCAAAAGTATGCACTTTGATATGCATTGCTTTTTGCAGGAAATCTCTGGTTAAGAGATGCTTTGCTTTCAGCCCTCTGCTCCCTGCCTTGAAAATTTATCCCTTTCCTCCTTGTCTTGAAGTGTTTTGTACTTATCCTTTTCTCCCTGCCTTTCTGCCCTTCAGTTGCCTGGCCACTGCTGGGATTTTCAGGTATGATGTGCTGCTCTAGACGCTCTGTTCCATTCTTTAGCTCTGCATTGCTGCTGTTCAGCTGGTCTGTCGTGCTGCTCAGCCACTGCTCTGTTGCCATCCAATTCTGTTCCACCGCTGCTTAGCTGGCCTTTGTTTGCACCATGCTGCTGCTGCTTAGCTGGCCTCTAGCTAGCTACCTCAACACCTGTCTTGGAATTTCTGGGGCCCTGAACTGCCAGGCTGAGTTGTTGGGCCACAGCTGCCTCTCATTTGGGGTACTGGCCGTGTTTTAGCTGAGATGCCGTGTCTCTCAACTGGGCCACTGGGCCATTCCTCTTTCTCGCTCTCTCTTTTTTAAAAAAATAAAGTTTTATTCAATTTTTTTTTAAAAAAGCTCTTTTCAGTATACAACATAATTCCGGGTCACCACTTTTACATGCAAATATGACAATAATTATCTATTCATTTTCTACATTCAACTTTCTATCTTATCCATTTTTAACTTAATTCTCCAACTTTTACATAAGAAAAGGAACAAATTCATCCTATTCACTAATATTACTTTTGTTATAAATATATTCTCAGTTCATTTCAGCTTATTTCAAATATTTCTTAAACATTGACATTTCTTTTAAGCGTTACCTTTTTCTGATACTCTTTTCTCATTTAAATCACTAATAATTCCCATATCTTCATACTTTTTACCTTTTAATTCTTTTATCTGTCAGATTTGCAATTCCTTGGCGGGAAGACGCTCCCACCTGCAAACTTTGCCTTTGCAAAGTTTAAGCCTGGAAGCCCCGGAAAAAAAGGGGGGATCAGCGGGGACTCACCTTCGGAGAGGTCGCACTCGAAGGTGATTTCGAACTCCCAGCCGAGGCCTTTGCAAAGTTCTTCTTTTCTTTCCTACCCCGAGAGCGCTCTGCACTGTTTTTCAGCTTTGGGGGCCACGCCCAGTGATTTTTTTCAGGGGTGGGCCGGATTGGACAGACCAACGGGCCGGATGTGGCACGCGGGCCATAGTTTGCCCACCCCTGTCATAAAGGAACAGGAATTTTTTCTTTATATTTTTCAATTTAAATTTTTGTCCACAAGATGGCACTCTCTGTCAACAAAGTCCAGCATCTTTGGCTGTCATAAGTGACGGGGGGGGGGGGGGGGGGGGGGGGGGTGGGGTTTTGGGGGGGGGGGGGGGGGGGAAACAAAACGGAATAATTGGGGGGGGGGGGAGGTTCTTGCTTAGCCTTCTATCCTGTGCTATGCGCAGCCACAACTCTTTATCAAAATATGTCAAGATCAACAAGGACAGAGGCCTCATCACCACCTGGAGATGCCCACATGATGATATACACAACTTTTAATTGGATGAGCCAATTGAACTATTGGGTGTGGGAATGTTGCCATCACTTTATATATGTGATTTACGTGCTCATTTTCTCAGATTCAGAATTCTTTTGTTGCTACTACTTGATTTCCAGTAAAAGATATCTTTTCTCTAATTAATGGAATCTAAGTATTTCTTTCTTGGATTTGGAAGGGAGCACCATCTGGCATTATTCTGCATCTGAGAAAATAAGCACGTAAATCACATATACAAAGTGATGGCAAGGTTCCCAGCTGGCAGTCAGCAGAAGTAGCCTGCAGAACTACACTCTAACCACTGTGCTACCACAGCTCAAAATAGGTTATGAGAGGCTATTTTATGCAGTATAATCACTTAGAGAAGAAAAAATCCCAGGAAAAGATGCAAAAGATATTGGGCGAAATTAGATAGAAAGAAATTCAGCTGCAAAAGACACCTATGGATCCTAAAATTTAACACCATATCAAATTGTTACTGCAACAATTATCTATGTTAACAGTACAGGAAATAGAAACAAAATTGAACTACGCAAAACAAAGACATTTTGAGTTTGCAAATAAACCAGGTAGATGGTTGGCATATAAATTAAGAAAAGAAAGGGAAAAGACAATGATTGGAAAAATCTGTGAAGGCAATAATGTAATAACAGAGAATGAACTTATTAAAAAGTCCTTTCATAATTCCTATTCAAATTTGTATAAAAGACAGGACATAGATATCTCAAAAATAGACAAATATCTTTTAAGACTTCAACAGTTGCCTAAACTATCACAAACCCAGAGACAACTTATGAGCAACCCGATAATTGCCTTTGAGATATCAGAAGCCATTAAAAAAATGAGGTCAGGCAAAGGCCCAGGCCCAGATAATATTACAAGTCAATACTATAAGTGCTTCAAGGATGAACTTCTTCAACCACTAAAGCAGTGGTTCCCAAAGTGGGTGGTACCTCCTCTGGGGGGGGGGGGGATGCCTTAGGCAGGCACTAAGATGCAGCAGGGGGCATTCAAAGCACCGGACCCGCGGGGTCACCCCACTGACTGTTGCACCATTCCGGAGCTGGCACCTTGAATGCGGCAGCTCTGATGCACTGCTCTGCTGCAAGTCAATGGCATCCGTGCATCACCTAGGGTTGGGTCGGCAACGTGCAGCTCTGGAGCTGCATGTGGCCCTTTGGACCCTCTCCTGTGGCTCCCTGTCAGATGATCCCACCACTGGCTCTGCCCTGCCCCTCGCCCTCCCCTCCCCCTCACTCCTTGCCTGCCCTGAGAAGAGAAGGGCAATGGCGGCAGATGGAGTCTCACTCCATATTCTAGAGTAGGAGCGAAGCGCCCCTCTACTTGCTTCTTTTCCTGGCCCTTGTAAATGCTGTATTCACCTCAGCCGCTGGGAGAGATTTGTGACTTTTCTCCAGCCTGAGACACTGGCCGGGTCAGCTTGGAGCAGATGCTCTGCACTGTAATGGAGGAGGAGCGGGGGGAGGAGATGGAGTGAAGTGCAGTAAATTTGATTGTGCTGCACAAGTGCTGCAAGAGCAGCGAACAGCCAAGGAGCTGACTGTGGTGAGGCCTGGAGGGTGCACACGAGAGGAGAAGGAAGGGAAGAGGAATGAAGGAAGCCTCCGCCACAGCTTGCGCTCATTCCTCAGCCAACCTGGAATTCTAAAAACTCGCCAAGAAGAAAGAAAAGAAGCTTCTCACACTCTCGGAAAGCCCTGCATGCTCTATTTGGGGCTCTTCGCTATCCTTTTTTCTTCCTTCCTTTTGGAAATCTGGGCTAGCTGAGGAATGAGCAGAAGCCGCAGTGGAGGCTTCCCTCCTCCCACTCCTCCTCCTCCTCTCGTTCTTCAGCCAGCCCAGATTTCCAAAAGGAAGAAAGAAAAAGGGACAGCAAAGAGCCCCAAGGAGAGCACACAGGGCTTTCCAAGAGAGTGAGAGACACACAGAGAAGACAGGGAGCAAGAGAGAGTGACACACACACACACACACACACACACACACACACACACACACACAGATTCAGCTCAATTCGGCTCTGTCTGCTCCCCTCTCTCTGTCTTTGCTCAGTTTTGAAAGGATTCAGCAGTGATCTAAGGCAGCAACCTTGCAGCACTGTGAGGTAACAGTCTGACTCCTTTTGGAATGCAAGGTTTATTTTTGTTTCTTTCTAGAGACAGCAAGAACATGGCCAAATTTCCTTACAGTTATTCCCTGGATGTGGGAGTTGGGAAGCGGGGTGGGGAGTGGGGGGGAAGGAGGGAGGAAGAGGCATAGAGAAAGAGAAAGAGAGAGAGTTAGAGGAGAGAGAGAGAAGGAGAGGGAGAGAGAAAGAGAAAGAGTTGAGAAGGAGGAAAGGAGGGAGATAGAGGGAGAAAAATAGAGATGGGAGAGGGAGGGAGAAGAGAGAGAGAGAGAGAGAGAGAGAGAGAGAGAGAGAGAGCGAGCTGATGCATCAGATTGAAATGAGGCCTAGTTTAGACTGAGGCCCTTTTCCACACTGAAACATCTTTGCCAGCTCATTGAAACATCTTTGGCTTCTATTAAAGCTTTTGTGGACGAAACATGGTCAAGACTATCAGGAAGCTCTCACATTTTGTTGAGGCTTTAAACAGGATCCATTGGACCAGATCTCCACCCTAAAAAAAATACTTTTCCCCAATGTATTAGTGCCAATTCTGAAGAAGGCAAAACCAAAATGTACTGGTAAATTACAAGGAGAACACATACACACATGCACGCACACACACACACACACCCTCCCTTCTAACCCTGTTGGAGCAGGTGATTGAACTAGAATAGATATCTCATTATCTTTCTCCTCTCTCCTTCCCTCCTTCTTTATTTCTTTTTCTTTCTGTCCCTTCCTTCCATCCCCCCTTGTTCCCTTTTCTCTTTTTTTCTTCTCTCTTTCTCTCTCTCTTTCTTTTCTCTCTCTCTCTCTTTCCCTCTCTCAGGCTCACCCCATTGACTTGGTGCACTGCTTCGCTCAGACTTGCTTGGGCAGGTCCCTCCGGTGCAGCGGGCTCAATGGGGTGGACCTGCGGGGCTGGCACTTAAACCACGGCAGTGTGGCATGTTTGAAAAGTCGAGCAAAACCAGAGGTCAGTAATTTTTGCAGCAAAGAATCACAAAAGCTTCTGGGTTATGCACAAGAAGGGACACACATGTCAATGCAACATAAAATAAAGAAATACAAATAAAAGAAATCAACAGGAATTGGCAAAGCATCTCTGATTAGATTTTATTCACTACTAGAATCTAATCAGAGATGCTTTGCCAATTCTAGTCTAATGACCTGCTCCAGCAGGGTTAGAAGGGAGTGTGTATGTGTGTGCATGGCTGTCAAAACTCCAAAAACAGGTCAAGTATCTCTGGGGAGGCCAGTCATAAATTAGAACATTTGCTAAAAAACCGGCCATTAAGTGAGGACCACTTGTATTTGGTTTGCCAGTCACCTGACCACGCCCACCCAGTCACATGACCAAACCATACCTACACAGTCATGTGGCCAGCAAGCCACTCCCAGCCAGCAAGCCACGCCAGCCAGTCACATGACCAGCAAGCCATGCCCACCCAGTCACATGACCAACAAGCCCTCAAATTAGGCCATGCCTACAGAAATTTAAATCCCACCCTGGATGGGGGGCACCGAGGATGATTTTGTAGCACAAAGGGGGCGGTGGACTGAAAAAGTTTGGGAACCACTGGTGTGGATCATCGTCATTGCAATACCTGGTGACAGCAGAATTGATGAGAAACCACTTGAAAAAAATCACCAGATATCAGGTCTTGAAAATCAAACTTCAGAGACTCTGGCATAAACCAGTGCAGGTGGTTCCAGTGGTACTCGGCACACTGGGTGCTTGTGCCTAAAGACCTAGACAAGCACTTAAAAACAATTGGCGCTGACAAAATCACCATTGGTCAGATGCAGAAGGCCACCTTACTGGGATCTGCTCGCATAATCCACCGATACATCACGCAGTTCTAAATTGGGAAGTGTTCGATGAGTGATTTGTGATACGAAACCCAGCATAGTTATCTTGTTTGCTGTGTACAGTTATTTTCATGTATAATAATAATAATAATAATAATAATAACAACAACAACAACAACAACAATAACAATAACAATAACAATAATAATAATAATAGCAGCAAGTCAATGATGTTAGATTTTGGAGAGGTTAATATCAAAAGAAGAATTTTTCAAGGAGATTTGCTTTCGCCAGTTGTTTGCCACTATCATTAATACTGAATAATTCCTCTATCAATAGTACTGAATAACTCAGGCCATGGCTATCAAACATCAAAAACAGACTCTCCCACCTCTTTTACATGGACAATCTGTAATATATGGAAAAATACCATCTGATATAGAATTGCTGCTCAACACTGTCCCCATATACAGCCAAGATGTTGCAGTGGAATTTGGACTGGACAAATGTGCCATGCTTATTATCAATCAAGAAAAAATAGTGAGAACAAAAGGAATCAAGATTATCTATGGAAATACCATCAAGAGTCCGGATGAAGATGATCACTACAAATACCTGCCATCTTTCAAGCTGACATCAAGAATGAAGAAGATATTAAAGTTCAGTGGAAGAAGTATTATTAAGCCAATTAATACCCAAGCAATTCCAGTCTTTAGATACAGATAATCTCCGGGTTACGAGTGTCACCTTAGTGAACATTTGAAGTTATACAATAGACACCCCTAGTGTTTGTGAACAAGTCCCGAAACTATGAATATTGTAGTTTTGCAGTTGTTAGCCCTTACAAACAACAACCACAGAGGCTCTGCAACATTTGCCCTGAATGTTGCTGGCCAAAATGGGGCTTCTGAGGGGCAGATCTGCCCCTCCGACACTCCATTCATGACTTCAGAGACCTTACCTGGCATGTTGCAGGCTGAAATGGAGCTTCCGAGGGGTGGATCCAGCCCTCTGATGCTCCGGCCCTCTGCACACCTCCCCTGGCCTGTTGCAGGCCAAAATGAAGCTTCCATGGGGCAAATTCACACACCCCAGGAAGCTCCATTTCAGTCTGGAATTGGCAGGCTCCATTACATTTATAATTCGAGGAGTATCTCTATATACTTGGAAGTGACTGGACTCAAGTAGAATAAAAGGGCCTGGATAGGAAGACTAGAAAAATAATGTAAATAAATCATGTTCTTCATCCTCAGAGCAATGTTGACAAACACGTCCTAGGAAAATGTGTGGGTATAGAATATTGCAAATATACCAGATAGTTGAAGAACAAAAAAGGGCATTGGAAGAATATTAGAAGGACAGTTATGAAGAAGCACTGAAGCCAGTATAACAGGAAGGAAACCTTCTTGCCACAGCTCGCATTGATGTGCCATCCTGGATGAGCTGAACTACCTGAACTACCTGAGTATTGCCGTTCCTCCATTTTTTCTAATGACTGTTATTCTTGGATAACAATAATAATGTAAGTCTGATACTGAACTGTTTTTGACACTGGACTTTGTTATTGGATTATCCCTGGACTGAAAACTGACTGGTTTTACCTGTGAATGACTTTGGACTGCTTATTTTGAACTTTGCTTAAAAGTTTCTGGAAGTAAAAACCTACATTTACTGTACAGTGTATCTGTGTGCTGTGTGTGTATTATTCAACACTTCTCTCAAATACGTCTCCCTGTATGCGCTCATTCTCCTAACGGGGAATTACCTCAACAGTCTATAGTTTCCTGGGTCTGTTTTTTTCCCCTTTTTTGAAGATGGGAACAACATCAGCTCTTTTCCAGTCCTCTGGTAGTTCTCCAGTGTTCCAGGATTAAAATTAAAATACTTTACATAATACCAGAAAAATATCAGTGTTCTCATTATCTCATTTCAGACAGAAAAGGCAATCAGACTTTATGGAAGATTTCTGGGTGTGGGGAAATGATCTATCTGTCAGATCCACCAACTTCAGCTTTGCTTTGCCGGCATTCTGCCATCAATCAGGGAAGGGAGGGGGAAACAAATGGGCAATAAAGCTATATAGTTTTATTATGGGAAATTGGTTAGGAAAATTGACAGTTGAGGAAGAACAGAGTATTGTGGAATCCAGTTTGTGCTGGTGCACTGGCATCTCTAAGGGTGGAATTTCACCAATCCAAACACTGCAACACTTTCCAAAATGGTGGCTAAACACACATGGACCGGGGGGGGGGGCGGCTAGGAGAAACCAGAGCTTTAGTTCTGTACTGGTGTGTGGGAATTTTAAGATTCTGCTTGACTTTACTGCAATCAACATCTCCTAGTAAAAATGCCTATTCAACCAAATGGAGTTGAGAGTTATCTACTATATATCTGATGCATTTTTCTTTACTCTTTCTTACCTCTTCTACCTTTTCTAGTTGGTCAATTCTATTTCTTGATTCGAAAGAGAATCCACTTGAGGCCAGAAGATGCCTTGTTCTTCTTTGTCAACAACACTATTCCTCCTACCAGTGCAACTATGGGCCAGCTGTATGAGGTAAATACTAGAATTTCTTCTATTTTAATAGTGGAAATGATGGAATAGTGCATAGTAAATAACACGGCTTTGTTTATTTAGTGCAGTGCTTTTGCTTTCTACATGCAACTAAATTCCACTTGCCCATTGCTCTATTGTATCTCAAAGCTTAATCTCTGAAGCTTTTCTGTTTTTTTCTGAGTGACTTTCAAGCACCTATTGGGGAAACACTTACTCAGTCTGAAATCTACAGATGCACAGCTTTTTATTTATTGTTATATACTCCAGGCTACTTTCCTTTGTGACCAAAGGCAAACTCGTCTAACCAATAACCAGCCAAGACTCAGTGAAAGCCTTTTGTTTTTGTTTTTTATTGCAATAAGTTTTATTGCAAAAGGGAAGCTTTCAAAGCTTGGTTTTCTTCAAAGTTCCAATCTAAAATATTCTTGTCTTTATATAACCCTGTCCTGGCAGCTACACCCCACCTTGTTTCCCATTGGCTGAGGTCCTATGAGGTTACACTCTTCCCAACTGCCACCTACATATTTCATACTAAATCAGGGGTGTCAAACTCAAGGCCTGCAGGCCAGATCTGGCCTGCATGGTGGTTAGATCTGGCCTGTGGGGCTGCCCTGGGAGTAGCAAAGGACCAGCCCATGGTGCCTTGGCCTGGCCCAGAGCAACCTGTTGCTAATCTACAACTTGGTGGCAGCCATCCTGGCCAGAATATGGCCAGCCTTAGATCCATGGGGCTGCCCTGGAGCCTATAAGGGGCTGCCCCCATCCTGCCACTTGGGTATGCGCACAGGAGGCGGCACCTGACTTCTCCAGGAACTGCCTTGCCCTGCAGACCGAGGACACCAGGGGACAGGGTCGAGGTGGCAGGGCAGCCCCATGGGTCTAAGGCTGGGTGCAAGAACCAACACCATCCATGGCCCAGGTTTGCTGTTTGCATGTGCTGGCCTTATTATTTGAGGGAGGAACAAAGCCTTCAACCAGACATGTCAAACATAAGGAGCAGATTTGGCCTGTAGGGCTGTCCTGGAGATCACTGCTGCCACAGCCCACCCCATCCGGATGTCCCCCAGAGTGCTCACAGGAGGCAGTGAGTATATGGGGGCTGACAGTGTCCAGTAACAGCCTGCTGGCTGAGGGGCTCCACAGCATGTGCAGTGCAGGTGAGTCTGGGGCACTATGACTGCCAGCCTGGCCTTAAGCAGCAGGCAGAGGCAGATGCACAGGGGAGGAGGCACGTGATCTGGCCCGTTGGAAGTACTGCATGGCCACCCACCCATCTGCATGCTCCATCTCACTGTCTGTCTTTGCTTGCCAGTTGCCGTCACAGCTGGGATGGGGCAGGCAGCCCAGCAGCTGCCCAGTGCATCTGGTGGGCTAGATTGCGTGCCTCCCCCCTTTGTCTTTACGTTTCCCTGAAGCCAGTGCTGCCACCATGAAGTGAGGGGAGGCAGGTGACAGGGTGGAGGTGGAGTCATCCAACTTTGTCTTCTAACTCCGCTGCACATGTGGGACAAGTCTTCTGCCCACTGCTTCATTCGTGAAGGCCCCAGCAAATAGGAAAGGTGGGGAGCCCCAGAGGCAACTGGGGCACTGCAGGCTGTGCAGTGCAAGTGGGTGATGCTCCAGGCAGCAGGTGGAGGCACACAATCTGGCCTGCCAGATGTGTCAGGCAGCCACTGTGCAGCCACCTGCTCTGTTCCAGCTGTGGTGGCCATGGGCAAACATAGATGCTGGGGTTGGCATGAGGCAGCCCAGCCGGTCATCATCACCATCACACCCACCAACATGAGGCATGGACCCACCTGCATGTGAGGGCTGCAGAGCCTCAGCTGCCTCTTGGGGATGGGAGCTCCTGGCCTTTCCCATTTGCTGGGAAGTGGGTGGGTGGCAGGCTTGCTGGAGGATGAAATTTGATAGGGGTCAAGCATGCAGGGGCCACAGCATGGTGATGATGGCGACTAGCTGGGCTGCTTCACTGCAACCCACCTGCCTGTGTTCCTTCAGTGGATCGCACCTGCTTTGGTCCTGCTCCCTTCTGCCAGAGATGCCTCTATCCCCCGCCCAGCCCTGCCTGATCCCAACAGCCCCCCACAATGCAAGCAATGTCGAGCTGGCCACACCCAAGCTGGCCACACACCCCAGCCATCCTGCAGGGCAACCACAATGCTGATGCGGCCTTCAATGAAATTGAGTTTTGACACCCCTGTACTAAATCAAACATCACATGTACATTAAAATTGGGAGATAATTTATGCAAGATGTGTCAAATAATATTCACCTGCTAATTAGACATGCTCAGTTGCCTGTTTTGAATTCTGGGCTTTTTATGGATTCTTAGTATATTTTTCTTGTTTTTCAGTTTTGCCTTTCCTGTTTTCCAATTCAGTTATCTTTCCCATTATCCCCTTCAGTAAATGTTCCCTGGCTAGCCATTTCCTTTTGTAGCTGTTTTTATAGCTTGTATTCTTTCTTTTCCCACTCTGAAGACCCAGCTATTTTTTGCCTACATGTCTATTTTACATCCTGCCTTTAGACTACCATTTTTTTTCTTCCCATTATGGCAAAAAAAAATTTTTCTATTCAATAAATTTCCACTACACAGAAGATTTGACTGTCTCTGAAGATTCATCATACTGGTGCATATTTATCAAAATAAAACCCCATGTATTTCTATATACTCTGATAAATATTCACTTTTGGCTATATTGGATAGCATAAATTGAATCTTCATCTTCTCAAGAAATGTTTTTAACTACTGATCCCAGTGTTTTGGTGCAAAGTGAAAGACATCATGGGAAACATTGGATACAAACACAGCACATAATACCTATCATAACAAAAATACTAGTCCTGCCAATATTTGTTTTAGCCATCCAAAATTGGAAAGCCAATTAGTTAACCAACTCCAATTGCCCCACATATTTTCATACTTTTCTTCAGGAGTTTTAGCCACTTTCCTGATTCCTTGTGCAATATCCATTACTGCTTTATGATTATCATCTATCTATAAACAATGTTGGTGTAATTAAATTTTCCACATAGTCCTTCTTCACAAGCTAATGTGTAATCTTAGAACAATTTTATTTTGGATCATAGCTTCTCTGATTTGTCCTACCTCAATAGCCAGTAATTCTAGAGCTGGAGACTAAAACATATGAAGAATGGTTACAGGCACTAGGCATGATTAGTCTAGTAAAGAGAAGGACCAGGAGAGACATGATAGCAGTTTTCCAATATTTGAGGGGCTGCCACAGAGAGGAAGGGGTCAAGCTATTTTCTAAAGTGCCAGTAGGCCAGACAAGGAATAATGGATGGAAACTGAACAAGGAGAGATTTAACCTGGAAGTAAGGAGAAATTTTCTGACAGTGAGAACAATCAACCAATCGATCAACCACCTTGCCCTCAGAAGTTGTGGGAGCTTCATCACTTGAGGCTTTCAAGAAGAGATTGGACTGCCATTTGTCAGAAATGGTATAGGGTCTGCTTTAGTGGGAGGTTGAACTAGATGACCTACAAGATCTCTTCCAATCTAATTTAATCTGATCATTTGTTAAGTGACCTGTTGTATTTCAAGGACTATCTATATGCTATTATTCTATCTGTGTACCATATACCCTTCTAACTTTGTTCTGGGGCTTTAGCTGTATCTCTCTTTTCCCTATATTTCTTATATGAGGAGATCTGTATGTCATTATCCTTTCCATTTTCTAGTAAAAAACTACCCCAGGGTAGCAGATTCCAGCCCAATCTAGGGGCAGTGCTCAGTATGTCCTTGATTCATATCCAGTATTGACATTTTCTTGCTGGCTGTCCCTTAGGAAAAGGTCCTTCCAATTGCCATCCCATCCGATTGGTGCTATGGTCGTATTTTATCCTCCATATGGGATAGGCATAGCCTACAGGGTTGCTCCTACACATCTAAATACCTTTTCTTTGTACATTTATCCCTTGGCCACTTGTAAATTTTCTAGTATTCAGTGAATTCTGAGGTTAATGTTGCCAACCCCAGGTTCATTCTGTTAACTGTTTTACTATCCTTTCCTTATTCTGCTTTCTGCATAGGCATCCCAATCTTAACTTATTTGATATATAAGACCATTGTTTTTGAGTGTGTGTTATTTTAAGTTGGGTACAGTTTACAGGGACTCTCATGATTGGTATCTGGTCATACGTTTGAGTCCAGATACATTAGCTTCTCCCCAACATTTGATCTCCTTTACTTCTGTTTAAACAATAGAAGCCAGTTGGAATATTACTTAACTCCCACATATGTTGGTTTGTATCCATCCAATTACTGGTGTGATTCCTTAGAGTCAGAGAGAAGAAAATATGGGCTCAGAGGCACTACTCTCATAGACCACTGAGCTATCAAAGGCCTACCACACACCCAACACTTAGTTAAATTGAATTTTATGCACTTGCCTGCAAATTTTTCCTTCATTTCCCAGACTGTTCTGGTGTATTATCTTCAGGAATATTAGAATTAGAATCTACTCCCTCATAACTATTACCTGGTGTTTCACACCCATAAATTGATCCACAATAACAGCAATGATAACAGCAACCACACTGTCAATAAGAAAAGCCACACATTATCACCTAATTCTTACAATTTGCAAATCCATGGTTTTAGTTTCTACTGTTTCCCCCAAAATAAGACCCAACCGGAAAATAAGTCCTGGCATGATTTTTAGTGTGTTCCTAATATAAGCTCTACCCCCCAAAAAATCCCCAGTTAACATTGTCAATGCTGGGGATGGGGTGGCCAGCACAGGAGGCAGTGAGCATGCAGGGACTGATTGTGCCCAGCAGCAGCCATAGCCTTCACAGCGCAGGTGGGTCCAAATGCTGCGATCACCAGGCAGCAGCTGTGGGAGGCATAAGGGGGAACTACACGATCTGGATGTGTCATTTGACCTCTTGTTCCATCATGGCTGTGGGCAAGCAAAGACAGACGGAATGATGGGGCAGGCAGCTGTGCAGTCCATTTGGCGGGCTGGATTGCATGCCTCCCCTGCCTCTGCGTCCTGTCTGCTAGTGGTGTCGCCATGAGGATGGGCCTCCCGCAGCCACCCGCCCATTCCATCCCACTGTCTCTTTCCTTGTACCTCCCTCATGCCTCTGCCTCCACCTGCTGCTTAGAAGGCCAGCCGGGTGGTCACAGTGATCGAACTCAGCTGTGCAACCCCAGTGTGCTGGCTAAGGAGCCAGTGGGCTGCAGCTGCTACCAGACATCGTTGGCATATTTTCAGGGAAACACAGTAATGGTGTGACATCTTTCTCGGTAGGCTTTACTTGTAACAAACCACTTTTATTTCTCTCATGTATGTTCAAGAAAATAAAACTCTTGAAATAATTAACAATTCAAAAGGAACCTTTTATTGAAGGAAAGGGATTGCAAGATAAAGGAAGCAGGATCTAAAGTTTCCTGGGCAATTCAGTTAGGATAAAGCAGTTAGAAACCCCTCCCTTCAGTCCAATGTTGAATAAGCCAATCCACAGGTGCAAAGTTATTTTGAGAAGTGCAGGCTGAGAAGGTGATAAGAAGTTGTTCCCAGGCATCTCTTGCTGGAGGCTTTGGAACTGAGATAAAACAGATGGCCCTCCCTCCTTACATTTCCAAGGAGGTAAATCAAAGTACAGGATACATAGGCATCAGGAAAATGGCTATAAACTAAAGAATGCACCCAGCCCCCCCCCCCCATCAGAATGGCAGCATCCCAGATCTATGGGATCTGACACATGAATCACCAACAACACTTTTGTTCTTTGTCTGGGGTCACCCGAAATTCTAATAGAAATGTTTGAAATAGATGGGGGGGTTCTGTTCCACCACCCATTCAAGTCTTTTTAAAGATGGTTTTCAGTCCTTGTTTTCAGTCCCAACTTCTTTCAGGTTCAGTCACCACCTTCGCTCATGTGTAATAAGTCCAACACTTCTCAGTTGTCCAGACAACACATTCAGTAGTCAGTAGAGGTTCCTCCTTCCATTTACGAATCAACACCCACTGATCTTATGGACTGGAAATTCCAAAGGAACTGTTCGTGCCACCAAGCCTTCATGTCGAAGAGAAGACAAAAAACCCAATACTTGTTCACATATCTTTTTATGAACAGATCAGGTATTTCAGGTAGAATGCCCCCACCTTCCGTCCTTGGCAATGGATAATCAAAACACGAATTCATCCTACATCAGCCCTTAGTTTTAGCTCTAATCCTAAATAGGGCTAAGGGCAATATTTTATTGGTCCAGGGCATCCTAGCTAATTTCTTTAACTGATTTTTCAAAGTTTGGCTCCCTCATTCTGCTTTTTCCAGAACTTGAAGGGTGCCAGGATGTGTGGTGTTTTTACCCAATCCCCAAAGAGTCCATATATATGAGCCAGCAAGGTGCTGCTGTTGCCAAACAAAAGCCAATACAGTCTTGCAACAACAGAAGATATCAAGATCACATGAAGTGTTATTACTGCTTTATACTGCACTAGTAAGACCTCACTTGGAATAATGAGTCCAGCTTTAGTCAGCAGGATTAAAAAAAAGATGTCGAGACTGTAGAATGGGAGAAGAGAAGAGCAACATAAATGATTAGGGGGCTGGAGGTTAAAATGTACAGTAAATAGTTTTGGGAATTAGTTATGCCTAGTCTAATAAAAGAAGAAATAGGAGGTGATATGATAGCAATCTTCCAATATTTGAGAGGCTGACAAAGAGAAGAGACATTCTACCTATTCTCTGAAATACCTGAGGGCAGCACAAAAAGTATTGGATGAAAACTTATCAAAGAGAGATCTAACAGAATTAAGGGAAGTTCCTATTTGTGAGAACAATCAGTGGAAGGCTTGCCTGGAGAAGTTGTGGATGTCTGGTTTTTTCTCTTTTAAGTCACTAATAAATCTAATCTGCTTTAGCAATTGTGGTTGATTAGATACTGCCACCACCAGGATTTTAAGGAACAAAGTTTCAAGGTGACAAAAATGTAAAAATAGAACACATCAGAATGCTAAAAAAAGGTTTCCTCTCTCTGTGCTTCTGATTGGAAATTTTCCTTATGGATATTTTCCTTATAGTTGTTTCACTAAACTCTTCCTGCTTTACCTACAAAATTCTTTTTAAAAGAACATTTAAAATTATTATAAGCTGTTACATGCTAAGTCTGACATGCTGTCCCCACTTCTATATAGCTGACTGTGATCTCTATTTCTCCCTACCCCCTTTTTATCTTTTAATAGGATAATCATGAGGAAGATTATTTTCTCTATGTGGCTTACAGTGATGAAAGTGTTTATGGCAAGTGATTCTATGCATTGCTAGCCTTACAGATGGATTGGACTGAAAAAGTTATTATGGAAGGAATTTGTGTCCAGCAAAAGTAGGAAACAGGCAAAAAGGCTGGATGACAAACCATGTATTTCATGTCATTGTTTCTTGCACCTTTTAATAAATTACTATTTTATTCAATCATAAGAAAAGAACAAGGGTTTTAAAACCATCTGATGGTTGGTGCTTTGTCATATTCCATCAACTTCCATTCTCATAACTGACATGTCAAGTTTACTATGAGGGAATAAGGAAAACACAGGAGTGGGTAAGAAATTCCTTAGCAATATAATATATTCTTTTTCCATGCCAAGTCAGTCAAAAGATTGAATAGCAAGTTATTCAATCTCAATTGGCCTTTCCTTCAACACCCCACAGTTAATGTTCTTTATTTTAATATATTTATTTTCCTGACCTGTCTACCCATCAAATGCATGAAAGAGCATAACATCAATGATTGTTTTCTAACATCATTATAATAATTACAATCCCTTGTTCTTAATTCAGTTCATATATTGCACTAGTAGTCTGGTTAACAGAATCATGTTAACGCTTCTTTTTATCAAGAAAGTTGTGCATAAATAGTAGTTACCTAGTTAGTTCAATTGAACTTCAACAAGTATATAACACATTCTTTCTCAATATAATCAGAATTTGGACTTTGGTATTCAGTTTCACTAATTGCATGAATGTTCTGTGATGTTCTGTGTCTTTGCTTTGTTAGTAAAGGCTATTCCCATGTAGATCATGGTTACAGCAGCTGAAACTGCATTATGAAACCCTATGACTGAAACCCTCTGAAGTTAACTTTTACCCACAGCCTTGCTAAAATATATATTCTGCAACTTCTTATGAAATAATCCTTTTTATGATAACAATCTTCCATATACTTCTCTACTTGTGCTTAATCATAATCTTTAAAAGGAAATATTTTACTCAACTAAGCAAAGCAGTTTCCAAAACAACTGATAGTTGTATTTCCTGTATATAATGGCAAGTAAAAATAAAAATTATGACATTTTATACTGTGTCTTATGCTTCTTAGTTTTAGGGTAACTTGGAAAATATTAAAATATTATATCTGTATATAAAATTAGAGAAATTGACTCACTCTTAGCCTCTGTTTTTCCTACTTTGAAGTGTCGTTCTAATAATTTTTGGAAATAACAAAGGAATCCATGAAATGGACTGAAGTGCTGTTTTAGGAGTGTGGCATAGCTGAGAGAACTTTTAGGATGAAAACTGCTAGAAGGAATTACTGGAATATGCTACCCCAATAGCCAGACAATGAGGACTAAGCTTTCTTTGTTTTGTTCGGAATAAAATAAAACTGGATACCACTGTTACAATTAATTCTATTCTAATGCTGAATTCATTCCCTATGTTGCTACTAATCATTAAAGGATG
Organism: Pseudonaja textilis; assembly: GCF_900518735.1. Next base: position 6,183,603 of record NW_020769367.1, on the reverse strand, counting down.
CTAATAAAATTTCAGTTTACTCATTGATACACGTAAAATACTCTATAAGTTTTAATTGCTTTGTGCCATTTTTCATTATTGCTTAGCTTCAACTTATAAAAGATAGTGCTATGTATTATTTTTCTGTGATGAACCAAGACAGCTTTAGATTTTTGTAAGAATTTTGTTAGTCAAATAAATACACACTTGAAAATCTGAAATGGAAGTCTGGAATTATGTTTAATAATACAGCTAACTTGGGCTACAACTACACATAAGGTACATTAAAGAACACAATTTTTGTATAATTTTTCCTAAAACTGATAGATTTGGGCCATTAGCACAGATGATTGATTGATCAATTCAATGTATATACTCAATGTAATACCATCTTACCATAACAACTCTGCTAATAACATGTAAAACAGCATACAAAATGACAACAAAAACCAATCAAGAGTTAAAAGTCTATAATAATAACTGAGGTAAAATCCAATTTAATAAACTAAGAAAATCCTGTGGACTCCAACTAACCTGAGCCACATTCTCAGGAATACTTCCAAATCTTTAAAACTTCAAAAAAGATGGTATGGTCAGGACCAATCTAATCTCAGGATATATGTTCCAAAGGATAGGGACTGCAATAGAAAAATCCTTTCCTACAAGATACACCTGTAAATCCCCGTGTTGCTACATTTTGGACACTTCCAATAGAAGCTTCCAGACATTTTTCAAGGATAGACATATATAGAACATGTTGTAGTAATATCCCTAGGAACATGACCAATACATTCCTCCTGATCTAAGAAAGGGACCAAATGACACACAAGACAAAGTTGTGCAAATATTCTTTTAGCTACAGCTGCCACCAGTTCCTTGAACAGGAGTTAGGATTCCAGGAGGACCCCAAATTGTGCACTGGATTGCTTTGGAATAGTGCAACACCATCCAGAACTAAAGATTAAAAACCATAAGATCCAGGAAGCCCGAAAACCCAAAGCCACTTAATCTTGCTAGGATTATATTGTAATGACCTTAGAGACAGACGGGAGAGCCTTCTGGCAATTGCTCCCCCAATCGGGGGCCCTGGGCTGCTCCTGCCTGTTGAACTGGCCCAGGTTGATTTATGAGACAGCTGCCTGGGCTCTCACAGCTGTGGTTGCCTCCCCTTTTCCCCTCTCATACCTTTGATCAGGCTGGATTCCTCTGACAGCTTCAGAAGATTTATGGCTTGAGCTAATAATTCTTCTTTTGTTCCTCTTGCCACACTTCTTCTCCCTGATGCCATCGAGTAGTGGTCACCCCTGGAGGGGATTCTTCCTCCGGTTCCTTCCAGCTGACCCCCAGGGACCATTTAGGTTTTACAGCAGGCTTCTCATCAAGATGTAGCCCGGCTAGTAGCTCGGCCTCCCCTGAAGCATCTAGAAGCAGGTAAACTGGTCTTCCAGTGGCTCCCAAATCCTCTTGGTCACTGACTGGACTGGTCATTGTTTTCAGACCCCCTCAGAAGAAAAAGTATTAATTTTCCAGGTGGGTTGGTAAACTGAGATTCAGAATAATATCAGCTGGTGCTCCATTTAAAATCCAAGAAAGAAACACTTATACTCCATTAATTAGAGAAAAGATATCTTTTACTGGAAATCAACTGGTAGCATCAAAAAAATTCTGAATCTGAAGAATTGAGTGAGAAAATCACATACACAAAGTGATGGCAATGGTTCAAATTATCCATCTAATTAAAGTAGTGAGTAATATCAAGTGGGCATCTTCAGGTGGTGATGCAGGCATCTGTCCATTGACCGTGGCCTATTTTGATAAAGAGGTGCACTTGCGCATAGCACAGGAAAGAAGCATAAACAAGAAACTCCCCCTCCAACTTATAGTTATTTGAAAAATCTCCAGCTCACTTCCCACAACTATTTCACCCCTCCCCCCGCATTACTTATGACAGCCGAAAGATGCAAAGCAAAGGAAAGAAATCTTGAAGGCTGACACACACGGCGGCTGCAGGCATTCATGACAAGGGCGACTGGGGTCTGGTGGGGAGCCCAGTGTCAACAATGGCTCAGCCCTGGCTTGCCTTCCCTGACATCCAGCCATGGGAGGAAGGTAAAGTCATGGCCATGGGATGATGAAAGAGGCGGTCATGAGGGAGGAAATGGGGAGATTAAGGGCTGGAGCCTCTGAAAGGGGAAATGGGGTGATGCAGGATTAGGCCAGGCCTTTGACAGATTAGGCCACACCTGTCTGGGCAGAAAATAGGTAGATAGGTTAAGGAAGGAAGAAAGAGAGAGAGAGAGAGAGAGAGAGAGAGAGAGAGAGAGAAAAGAGAGGGAAAGAAAGATATAAAAAAGAAAGAAAAGAAAGGGAAAGAAAGGGAAAGAGAGAGAGAAAGACAGAAGGAACAGACAAGAAAGTAAAGAAAGAAAAGGGGAAAGAGAAAGGAAGAAAGGGGATAGACATAGAAAGAGGGGGGATGGAAGAAAGAGAGAAAGAAAGAGAGACAGAGAAAGAGAGAGAGAAAGAGGGAATGAGAAAGAAAAAGAAAGAAAGAAAGAAAGAAAGAAAGAAAGGAGGGAGGGAGGAGAAAGTGAATGGGATGTGGAGGGAGGGAGGGAGAGAGAAAGAGAAAGAAGGAAAGAGAAAGAAAAAAGCGAGAGAGGTAGAGAGAAAGAAAGAGGGAGGGAGGAGAAAGTGAATGGGATATGGAGGGAGGGATGTAGAGAGAGAAAGGGAAAGAGAGAGAGAAAGAGAGAGAAGGAAGAGACAAAGGAAAGAGAAAAGGGAAAGAAAATGGGAGGAAGGAAGAAAAAGGATAGACAAAGAAAGAGGGGGAATGGAAGGAAGGGACAGAAATTAAAAAAAAGAAAGAGAGAGAGAGAGAGGGAGGGAGGGAGGGAGGGAGGAGAAAGTGAATGAGATATCTAGTCCAACCACCTGCTCCAGGCAGGGTTAGAAGGGAGAGAGAGAGCGTGTGTGTGTGTGTAGCTGTCAAAACTCCAAAAACAGGTCAAGTAGCTCTGGGGAGACCAGTCATAAATTAGAACACTTATTAAGCAACTGGCCATTAAGCGAGGATCACTTATATTTGGTTTGCCAGTCACATGGACACCTGGCCATGCCCACCCAGTCACATGACCTCCTAACCACACCCACCCAGTCACATGTCCCCCAATCCATGCCCTCCTGGTCACGTGTCCACCAAGCCATGCCCATCCAACAAGGCACGGCCACCCAGTCACATGACCACCAAGCCACACCCACAAATTAGGCCACATCCACAGAACCAGTTGTTAAAAAATTTGAATCCCAGTTCTGGGTGAGGGGAACTGAGGATGAGTTTGTAGCACCAAGCGGGTGGTGAACTGAAAAAGTTTGGGAACCACTGCTCTACGAGGTACTCTGTGGAGCCTATAGATATGCTTCACGAACAGTTTTGCCAGCTTTTTTGCTGATGGTACTCCTTTACAAGCTGTAAAGTGGGCTTGCTTAGAGAGTAAGTTGATAACAGTCCAAATAACTGTATTCCCTCCACTCTCAGGTAATTCTATGATAAAGTCCATCGCGATTTCTTCCCATGGCTTTGTTGGTTCTGCTACTTGTTGAAAGAACCCAGGGAGTTTTCCAGTTTTGTGTTTCATTGTGGCACAAATTGAACACCTTTTCACATAGTCTCAAACATCAAGTTTCACTTTTGGCCACCAGAAAAGCCTTCTGACTAAATGCAGGGTTTTTAAGAACTCAAAGTGTCCCTCCCAACCTTGAGTCATGGTTACGCTTCAGTACCATTAGTCTTAGATTATTGGGTATATAAAGTTTTGTCCCTTTCCAAGCCAATCCCTCATTCATTGTCAAGTCGGTTTGATGCTCCTCAAACCAAGGATTGGTCAAAAGGACTGCTTTCAGCTCAGTTGTCAGTGTCAGCCTTCAAGATCTTCTACTATTGCTTTGCATCTTTTGGCTGCCATAAGTAAGGGGGGGGGAGGGGCTAAAGTCTGGGAAGCAAGCTGGAGGTGTTACATTCTAGTGTTGTATAAAATGAGGAGGGGGGAGTATAAATTTTTGCTTAGGTTTCTATTTCTCACTTAGCTTTCTTTTTTCTGCGCAGCTGCAAACCTTTATCAAAATATGCCAAGGTCAACGAACAGAGGTCTCATCACCACCTGAAGATGTCCATATGATCATATACACAACTTTTAATTGGAAGAATCATTTGAACTATTGGGGGTGGGAACAATTCCATCACTTTGTATATGTGATTTGCGCGCCTAATTCCTCAGATTCAGAATTCTATGGTTGCTACCACTTCATTTTCAGTAAAAGATATCTTTTCTCTAATCCAAGGAGTCTTAAGTATTTCTTTCTTGAATTTTGAATGGAGCACCACTTGACATTATTCTGAATCTCACTCTACCAGCCCACCTGGAGAAAATATCCAGTTTCTTCTGAGGGGGTCTGAACATCATGTCATCTCCAGCTAGGGACCAGGAAGACCTGGGTGCCATTGGAGGGCAAGATTCCTTGTTGTTACCGGAGGTACGGGAAGCTGAATTGTTAGCAGAGCTCAATCTGGAAGAGATCCCAGCTGTGAAGCCCAGATGGTCATTGGGAGTTGGTTGGAAGGATCCGGAGGAGGCTCCCCCCCCTGGAATCACCATCACCTGACAGCGTGGAAGAGAGGAGCCATGGCAAGAGAGGGAAAAGAGAGATCTTTTACTGGACCAAGCCAGGCAACTCCTCAATGAAGCTTTTGGACAACCTCACGCTGCACAAAGGTATGAGGGAGAAGGGGGATCAGCCCCAGCCAGAAGAAGCCGAGCAGCCCCCACCCCCATAAATCAACCCGAGCCAGTGCAACAGCCAGCAGCAGCCCCGGGGGCCCCAGCAGGAGGTGAAATTCCTAGAAGGCGTAGAGCTCCCAAGTTGCCTCCATTAGAAGTAAAATATGGGGGAAATCCCAAAGACTTGGGGTTTTTCTTAGCACAAGTTTGGAGCTATATGGAAGAATACGGGGAGGAATTCTCCTCAGAAGCAGCCAAAACGGGATGTGTTACCAGGGCTCTGGAGGGAATAGCTGCAGAGTGGATGGTGACTTTGCATAATGATAACGCCCCCCAGCTGTTGAATTATAACCTGTTCATGACTGTGCTGAGGGCAAGATTTGAGGACCCACTGGCGGAGCGAAAGGCCAGGATCAGGATGAAGACCATAAATCAGGGGCGGAGATCAGTGGCCGATTACACCCAGGAGTTTAGACAGCTGGCGTGTCATATCTGAGGCTGGTCCCACGGACCCCTGTTAGAAGCATTTAAAGATGGATTAAATGAAGACATATACCCGAGATGCATTGCCAGAAGGGACCCCAATGACTTGCAGATGTGGAACTTGCTGGCAGAAGAGGTGGAAATTGATCTAACCCAAAGCAGATGCTGGGGGGGGCTCTGGGTGGAGCAAGCCTTCCCTCCCACGTCTTCAAGCAGCCCCCAAGCCCCAGAAGGGAGGGGTGGCAGCAAGACCCAAACCCACTGCCTTCTTCCGATGTGGGAAGGAAGGTCACCGGGCTGCGGACTGCAGGGCCAAGTTGGATCCAAAGGGGGCACCAAAAGGAGGGAGGAAGCCTGAAAACCCCCCAGCGAAGCCTTGCGAAACTGCGCTAAAGATGAGGGAGGTTGTAGAGGTTGCCCCTCCAGAAAGAGAGGAGCTGGGACCTCTGACCTCCTCTGAAGAGAGTGAATCTGACTCAGAAGACGACTTCCTGGTAAGTCCAAACAAGGGCCCTATGACCATTCCAGTGTAATTGAGGGTACCCACATCAGGGGCAGAAGGGGAGATGCGAGCCTTGCTAGACTCTGGATGCACAAGGTGTGTAATCAACATGAGAGTAGTAGAGGAAACGGGCTTAAGACTAAAATCTTTAAAAGCGCCCATAGCCTTTTGCCAATTGGATGGATCAGTGGCGGGGGGCTGCCCTGCATGCTTCATAACGGAACCCATAGAAATGACCATGGGAGGGCATAAAGAAACCCTGTGTTTTATTGTGGCCCCTGGGATGGAGCAACCACTAATACTGGGATTACAATGGCTCCGAAAGTGGAACCCCCACGTTAACCGGAGGAAGGGGTCATTGCGCATACGCACCAACCAGCGACCAGAAAGGGAGGGGCAATCTCAGTCGAAGCTTCAGAATCCGGTTGAGTTAGCCTCCACAGGTACTGAGAACTTGAAGGGGGAGGAGAAAATTCAGGAGTATTGGGATTTAAAGGAAGTGTTCAGTGAAAAGGCCTCAGATGAGCTCCCCCTCATCGGTCAACAGATTGTAGTATTGAAATTTTACCTGGGGTGAAGCTCCTGAAACCGAAGTTATATTCGGTGATTCCACGGGAATTAGAAGAGCTGAGAGCGTTTATCGATAAAAAATTTGGAACATGGTTTCATCCAACCTGCTAGACCCCGGGTAGCAGCCCGAGTGCTGTTCCGTGAAAAGAAAGATGGCTCCAAGTGCTTGGTGGTGGACTATAGAAATTTGAACGCCATTTCTGTGGAAAACATGTACCCACTTCCCCTGATGAAAGACATGCTGGCCCACCTGGCCAAGGGAAAGATTTTCATGAAGCTGGATTTGAGAGAAGCATACTACCGAGTTCGAATTAAGGAAGGAGATGAGTGGAAACCCGCTTTTAACTGCCCAATGGGTTGTTTCCAATTCAACGTTCTCCCATTTCGCCTACAGGGGGCCCCAGCCGTATTCATGCAGATGATCAATCAGGTGTTACATGAACATTTATACAAGGGGGTTTTGGTTTACCTTGATGACATCCTTATCTACACGGAAACTTGGGAGGAACATGTGAAACTAGTGCGGTCAGTTCTAGAGAAACTGCGGGCCACTAAGTTGTATGCTAAACTGTCCAAATGTGAGTTCCATCAAGAGAAAATCAACTATTTGGGGTACCGCATCTCACACGAGGGCATAGAAATGGATCTAGGGAAGGTGCGTGCCCTGTTGGAATGCCCCCCCCCATGCACCAGAAAACAACTTCAAAGTTTCTTGGGATTCGCCAATTTTTACTGGCAATTTATCCCGGCTTTTGCTAAGATAGCAATGCCTATCACAAATCTCTTAAAAACTAAAGGGGAGGCAAAGCCAAGGTCTAGCAAGCCGCTGGCGTGGAGTGCCATGGAGTGCCCAGCAGCCTTTGAAAAGTTGAAACGACTATTTACTGCAGAACCAGTGCTAAAGCTCCCGGACATGGATGCTCCTTTCGTCATCCAAGCCGATGTGAGTGATGTGGCCGTTGGAGCGGTATTACTTCAAATCAATGAGAAAGGAACTTTACAACCCTGTGCCTATACCTCCCATAAACTATCTGAAACCGAAAGAAGGTGGGCCGTCTGGGAGAAAGAAGCTTTTGCATTTTGCTGGGCTCTATTGACTTGGAGACATTTCTTGGAAGGAGCGAAACACCTGTTTGAGGTATGGACTGATCATAAGAATTTGGAGGCCTTAAAAACGCCTCGAAAACTGTCCCCTAAACAAATTTGCTGGGCCCAGTACTTTAAGCGATTTAACTTCTCATTGAAGTACATTCCAGGGGGGAGGAATTTCATGGCGGATGCTTTATCTAGACTGCCTCAATATAATAGTGCTCACCAGGAAGTGATACGGCCGATTGTCTCAACCAAACAGCTAGCCGCCCCAGTGGTCACTAGAGCTCAAAAGAAGAAACAAGAAGTGGATTTATCAAATGATTTGACTGCACAATTAAAAGAAGCCCTAAAACTTGATGATTGGTTCCTGGCTCACTCAAATAACTGTACAGTTAGAGATGGTTTGGCCTGGATGGGAACAAAGTTGTATGTACCAGAAACACCGAGAAGCCAAATATTACAACAAGCTCATGATTCTAAAGCGGCTGGTCATTTTGGATTCGTGAAAACCTTACACCTGGTTAAGCGGCAATTCTGGTGGCCAACGTTGAAGAAGGACATTGAAACTTATGTGGCTAGCTGCTCAATTTGCGCATCAACAAAGAGACCTCCTGGTAAGCCAGCAGGGCTGTTACAAAATGTGGCTAGACCAACGGCTCCATGGAAGGAAATCTCTATGGACTTTATAGTGGAATTACCCGAAAGCGCCGGAAACATGGTTATTTGGGTGGTAACCGATTTGTTTTCCAAAAAAGTACACTTCATACCTTGTTCCAAGATTCCACCTGCAAAAACATTGGCTAAACTATTTATACTACATACCTACAGATTACATGGCGTTCCTGAACGTATAATTTCTGACAGAGGGGTTCAATTTACCTCGAAATTTTGGAGGGAATTCCTGAAGTTAATAGGCTCTGCCCAAGGCTTAAGTTCTGCCCACCACCCCCAAACCAATGGGGCCTGTGAAAGAACTAACGCAGTGTTAGAACAATACCCTAGATTTTACATTAATTATCAGCGGGATAATTCGGCTGACCTATTGCCATTTGCCGAAGTGGCATATAACAATTCTGTACATAGTAGTACTGGGTTTACCCCATTTAAAGTGGAGTCAGGACAAGATTTTGTACCCATACCTGAGCTTCCTCGTGAAAAGCCTAACATCCAGTCATTAGACGAATGGATATCTCAATTCCAACTTAATTGGCCAGTCACTCGTAAAGCATTAGATGACGCACATCAATCTCATAAGACGTTTGCAACGAAAAGAGAACCCCACAGAAACTGTATCAAGTGGGTGACAAAGTTTTCTTGTCCACCAGATATCTACAAACCACTCAAAAGTTGAAGAAACTTGGTCCTAAATATGTGGGTCCTTTCACGATTGAACAGTAAATCCTGTGACAGTCCAACTGAAATTACTGAAAACTCTTCGACGAATCCACCCGGTTTTCCATGTTAGTTTGTTAAAACCTGAACATACTTCTGGTTTAAGACCGACCCAGACTGATCCTCCTATACCCTTGCTGATCGAAGGTGAACAACATTTTGAAGTTAAAAAAATTCTGGACTCTCGCAAATGGAGGGGTCGGCTCCAATATCTCGTAGCTTGGAAACACTTCCCTTCTTCCCAAGCTGAGTGGGTCAATGAAAAAGATGTTAGAGCCCCTAAGCTGATCAAAGCCTTTTGTACAAGGTATCCTGATAAACCTAGAAATGTATCCATTTTATTTACCTGATTATTAATTAGTAACTTTTATGTTTCTTTTTCTCTTGTAGAACTAACGTCTTTTTTCTAGGAGGGCCGAATGTCAGCCTTCACGATCTTCTACTATTGCTTTGCATCTTTTGGCTGCCATAAGTAACGGGGGGAGGAGGGGCTAAAGTCTGGGAAGCGAGCTGGAGGTGTTACATTCTAGTGTTGTATAAAATGAGGAGGGGGGAGTATAAATTCTTGCTTAGGTTTCTATTTCTCACTTAGCTTTCTTTTTTCTGCGCAGCTGCAAACCTTTATCAAAATATGCCAAGGTCAATGGACAGAGGCATCACCACCTGAAGATGTCCATATGATCATATACACAACTTTTAATTGGAAGAATCATTTGAACTATTGGGGGTGGGAACAATTCCATCACTTTGTATATGTGATTTGCGTGCCTAATTCCTCAGATTCAGAATTCTATGGCTGCTACCATTTCATTTTCAGTAAAAGATACCTTTTCTCTAATCCAAGGAGTCTTAAGTATTTCTTTCTTGAATTTTGAATGGAGCACCACTTGACAGTCAGTTTGTCTTCTAGGCATCTGGGGCTGCGGTTGGCTTGGCCTCAGGTGGTTACTTGGCCTGCTGGTTGGGCTTCTGATATTATAGTCTGCACTACTTCCTCTCAGTGACTGTCAAATTGGGGTATTCTCGACAGGGCGTCCGCCAGTATGTTTTTCCTGCTTGGGATATATTTCATGTGAAAGTTGAACCGCTTGAAGTATTGAGCCCAGCTAACTTGTTTAGGTGATAGTTTCTGAGGTGTCTTTAGAGCAGGCTTGTCCAACCTTTCACCTTCGCTGGGCCACATTAGAAGATGAAAATTTGGTTTGGGCTGCACATAAAATAAAATAACAGTAACGATACCTGATCATCCAAAAAAACCATAGAAAACATTTTTTTCATAAGATATCATAAAAAATAGTCAACCAGGGAGAAAGGAACGCGGGGGGGTGGGGTGGGAAAGAAAGCTCGCCCGCCTCGCGCCTACCTCTCCTCCTGCAAATGGCCCGGCTGGATGCGGCAGGACTGGAAGGCAAGGACCGGGAGGCTCGGTGCAGCAGCAGCAGCAGCGGCAGCAGCGGCGGGGGCAGAAGCCGCTACAACAGCTGCGGTGGCAGTGGAGGCAACAGCAGGAGGTGGCGGAGCGGGACTCTTGGGCTGCGGCTGCCTCGGCACAAGGAGCGCTCTGATGGCGGCCACCTTTTCTGTTGCTGCTTGGCGTGGCACTCACCTTGCCCCACCTCGTGCCTGCCTCTCCTCCTCCTCGCTGGCTCGTCCTCTTGCACGAAGGTTGGGGTGGGTACTGGGTCGCATTATGAGCCAACCTGGGCCACATGTGGCCTGCGGGCCACGGATTGGACAAGCCTGCTTTAGAGCCTTGAGGTTCTTGTGATCAGTCCACACCTCAAACGGCTCCTTCACCCCTTCCAGGAAATGCCTCCAAGACAGCAAAGCCCATCACACTGCAAATGCTTTTTCCTCCAAAACTCCATCTATGCTCTGTGTCTGTCAATTTTTTGGACACACAAGTGCAAGGCATTAGCCAGTTCTGAGAGTTCTTTTGGAGAAGAATGGCTGTGATAGCCACATCACTAGCATCAGCTTGGACTATGAAAGGGCTGGTCAGGTCCAGATGCTGGAGAAGGGGTTCAGCTGTAAATTAGCATTTTAAAGTCTCAAAAGCTTTCTGACAGTCCATTGTCCAAGCAAGGGGTTGACCGGGCTTCAGTTTGTTGGGGGAAGGTCCAGTTTTCAATAACTCTGTCAAAGGGAGGGTGAGTTCAGCAAAAGAAGGAATAAATTATCTATAGAAATTGGCAAAACCCAAAAAGCTTTGAAGTTGCTTACATGTTCTGGGGGGTTGCCAATCTAGCACTGTTCTCACTTTTCCAGGGTCCATATCAATTCCCTGGTTGGATACTCAATAGCATAGTAATGCAGTGATTCTTTGTGGAATTCACATTTTGACAGTTTTACATATAACTTGGAGGCTAAAAGTTTTTTCAGTCAGATTTTTCAAATCTGACAAATTTGACATGTTCTTCAATGGTTTCACTGAATATAAGGATGTCAATCAGATAGACGAATGTCAACTTGGTACAGATGTGGATGTAACATTTCGTTGATGAGTTGCATAAATACTGCGGGGGGCCCTTGGAGTCCAAAAAGCATGACTCAGAATTGGAAACTAGTCAAAGGGCAGTTGAAGGCAGTTTTCCATTTGTGTCCCTCCTTTATGCGAACTCGGTAGTAAGCCTCTCTCAGATCTAGTTTGGTGAAGACCTTGCCTTTTGACAAGTGGTTTAAAAATAAGTCTTTCATGGGGGGGGGGGTACATGTTTTTACATACATGGCATTCATGCCTCTAAAATTACAAAATGTCACAGTCTGTTCTTTACAGTTGTTCCTTCCTCCTCAAGCAAGGTGGTTTCAAGTCCACCATGTCAAAATGACAATGCAGGACACTCTCCACACCAGGATCGAGGGAAATCCCTCAGTGCAGTGGGAGGCTGGCTCCCTCCCACCGCACCCTTGGGGTCACCTCTGCTTCGTGTTGCTCTCCAAGCTTCCTGAGCCTTCGAGGGGTCCCTGATTGTGGAAAAATCAGAGGTAAAGGATGGAGCTAGTCCTCTTCACTTTGCAACACCAAGACCTCATCATCGGAAGTCCTGCCCTGAGATTTTCATGACTTTTTGGGAATGTATAAGGGAGAGTGTCATGTGGGTTGTTTCACTCTAAAAGCCGATGGAAGATGACCCTGGGAATTCTCAGGACAGCCATTACAATAACATATTCACACCTATGGATTGGCTAAATCTACACTGGACTGGAGTTTCTTTTTTAAAAAAACAATTTTATTTCAGTTTTCACAAAACAAAGAAAAATAAAACATCTTTTTTTAGTGAACAGCTTAGTTCCAGGTTTTCAAATCTCCATACAGATATAATCTCAGTTACATGTTCATCTTTCATCTTCCATATTCAATTTCATATCTTATCACTACTTTAAATATTCTTTATTAATTTTTCCCCTCAGATACTTCCCTCAGGCTTATTTGAAACCCCTCTGTCTGATATTATTCTATGAGGTACTCCATGTAGTCTATAAATGTTTCACGAACAGCTTTGCAAGCTTTTTTGCAGATGGAAGTCCTTTACAGGCTATAAAGTGTTCTGTCTCACCTGTATCCACAGGTGAAAATCCAAAGTTCTAAAGTTCAAATATTCAAGCAAACAAAACCAGACCCAAAAGAGTTAACTGCTTCTGTTTTCACAGTCCTTGGCAGTCTTCCTGGAATCTGTCTGGCAAGTCTGAACTGCCCATAAATCACGACGCCGCAGCCAAAAGAGTCATACGCAATTCTTTCACACCCAAATACACTTTGCTTCCAACAAGGATTACGAGCTAGTATGCTTCCTTATATCCCCTGAGGGGGCGTGTCAGTCTTACTAATTAATCACTGGCTTGACGCTTCTTTTCAAATTGTGATTGACATTTCAATCTTCTTCTAGTCCTAGCATCAAGCCAACATCCGTCAGTGTTGTCATCGCTTGAAACCTCTGGCACGTTCTCCTGATTGTCTGTTAACAGCTGAGGTGTAATCAGGGAGGTTGATTCAGGGGAGGGAGAGGACCCCGAAACCTCCAGTAAAGCAGGCTCATCTCTTAGAGCCAACTCCTCCCCCTCTTCCTGACTCCCCTCTAAGCCACTTAATAATGCAGGCTCGAATCTCAATGCCAGATCTTTTTCATCACTCGAGCCTACATCTGCTGACTGACCAGGTTCAAGTCTCGGAGTCACAACAATAAAGTGGGCCTGTTTAGAGAATAAGTCAATTACAGTCCAAATGATCGTATTCCCTTCACTCTCAGGTAATTCCACAATAAAATCCATTGCGATTTCTTCCCATGGTTGGGTTGGTTCAGCGACTTGTTGAAGGAGGCTAGGAGATTTTCCGGTTCTGTGTTTAATGGTTGCACAAATTGAACAACTTTTTACATAGTCCTTGATGTCAAGTTTCAGTTTTGGCCACCAGAACTGTCTTCTCAGTAAATGTAGGTTTTTTAAGAATCTGAAGTGGCTTCCCAGCCGCAAGTCACAGCTATACTTTAGTACCAGTCTTAGGGTTGTGGGAACATAAAGCTTAGTCTCTTTCCAAGCTAGTCCCTCATTCATTGTTAGCTCATTTTGATGGTCCAGGAACCAAGGATCAGTCAATAGGACAGTCTTCAATTCTGCGGTCAGCTTATCTTTCAGGTGTTTGGGGTTCTGGTTGGCTTGGGCTCGAGTGGTCACTTGGCCTGCTGATTGAGCTTCTGAAATTAAGGCTTGTACTATTTCCTTTTGGTGGCTGTCAAACTGGGGTTTTCTGGACAGGGCGTCCGCCAATACATTTTTCCCTCTGGGGATATATTTAATGTTGAAGTTGAACTGCTTGAAGTATTGGGCTCAGCGGACTTGTTTGGGTGATAATCTCCTAGGGGTCTTTAGAGTCTCGAGGTTTTTGTGATCAGTCCATACCTCAAAGAGCTCCGGCACCCCTTCTAGGAAATGCCTCCAAGTCAATAAAGCCCATTGTATGGCGAATGCTTCTTTCTCCCAAACCAACCATTTTCACTCTGTGTCCATCAGTTTTTTGGACACATAAGTGCAAGGCATCAGTCAGTTTTGAGAGTCTTTTTGCAGCAGAATGGCTACCACTGCTACATCACTCGCATCAGATTGGACAATAAAAGGCTTGGTTGCATCTGGGTGCTGGAGGATGGGCTCAGCTGCAAAGGTATTTTAAGGTCTCAAAATTTTTCTGACAGTCCATGGTTCAAGCCAGGGGTTGATTTGGCTTTGGGTGGTGGGTGGTAGAGGCTGGAAAAGTCAAGGAGGACCTCTGGACATTAGCTGGTTTGCTAGACACAGCTGGGAAAGTCCTCTCTACGTAGTCCTCTACGCTGGTGGGTGACAGGCCCCTTTTTAATAATTCTGTTAAAGGGAGGGCAACTTCGGCAAAGAAAAGAATGAATTGTCTATAGAAGTTGGCAAAACCCAAAAAACTTTGAAGTTGTTTTTGGGTTCTGGGTGGGTTGCCAGTCCAGCACTGCTTTCACCTTTCCGGGGTCCATTTCAATTCCCAGTTTGGATATACGGTAGCCTAAATCATCCAGTGACTCTTTGTGGAATTCGCATTTTGAGAGTTTCACATATAATTTGGTGGCTAGAAGTTTTTCTAGGACTTGTTAGACCAATTGAACATGTTCTTCCATGGTTTCACTGAAGATAAGGATGTCAGTCAGGTATACGAGGACCCCCCCCCCGATAAAGGTGCGGGTGTAGCACCTCATTGATGAGTTTCATAAACACTGCGGGAGCCCCTTGAAATCCAAAAGGCATGACTTTGAATTGGAAGCTACCTAAAGGGCAGTTAAAAGCTGTTTTTCACTCGTCTCCCTCTTTGATGCAGACCTGGTAGTAAGCTTCCCTGAGATCTAGCTTGGTGAATACCTTGCCTTTCAGTAGTTGGTTCAATAAGTCCTTCATGAGGGGGAGAGGGTACATGTTTTTGATGCATACAGCGTTTATGTCCCTAAAGTCCACACATAATCTCAACTCGCCATCCTTCTCTTTGAACAACACGGGGGCAGCTAATCTTGATTTGGCAGGTTCAATAAAACCTCGGTCCAAATTGTGGTTGATGTATTTCATTAATTCAGTCATTTCAGCAGGTGTCATGGAATATACCTTTGGTTTTGGTAGTTTCACCCTGGGTTCTAATTCTATGGTGCAATCAGTGGCTCGATGGGGAGGTAAAACATTACACTCTTCTTCACTGAATGCTTCAGCCAAGTCTTTCTATTGGTTGGGTAATTGGAGGTTATCTGGTATAAGATGGGATGCTGTGGATGCTGGCTCAGGGGTTGGGTTTAAGTCGACTGGTGGTTTTGTTTTGGGAGGAAGAGGGGGCAATAGGCCCGGTCCAATAAGGATTTTCCTGAATCCATTCTCCCATTTGATTGTAGGGGCCCATTTGTCTAGCCAAGTAAGACCCAATATGATTGATTCTGACATCCTGGGGGCCACTATGAAACGTATGAGTTCGCGATGAGGGCCTAATTCCATCTTGATCAATTCTGTCATTTGGGTGGCTGGGATCCCCCCAATTAATGTCCCATTCACTTACTCAAATCTTATTGGGCATCTAAGTGGGTTAGTCTTTATACCCAATAGTTCAACAATAGGGAGTCCGATAAGGCATCTAGAGCACCAGTATCTATGACAGTTTCTAACTCCCTGGCCTCCCCCAGGTTCGGTACCACTAACTTGACCTTGACTGTAAAAGGTATGATGGGATCACTCACCATTGGGTTGTCTTCACCAGTCGGGTTCCCGGGGACGTGGTGTCGGTTTGGTGGTCTGTTGCTCCCATCTACGTAGAGAGGACTTTCCCAGCTGTGTCTAGCAAACCAGCTAATGTCCAGAGGTCCTCCTTGACTTTTCCAGCCTCTACCAGCCATACTAGACTTCGACTGTGGTGCTTGTGGTACAGGAGCAGGAGCCAGACAGTCAGCTGCTCTATGGCCATCTTGGCCACAGCAGTAACATTTCACCATCCTATTGGGTCAGGTATGAGTAGCTTTGGCTGGTCTGGTCAGCCCTCTCCTAGCCACTATTTTCTTAGGCGGGGCTGCCGGAAGGGATTTTCTGTGTGGGTTGATGCTGCGGTCTAAGCTGAGGGCAGCGGCATATCACGCTTGCAAGGTCTCTGGTAAGGAAGGCCTAATGTCACAGGCCTTCCTTACTTCTGGATCAATGGCATTTTTAAAGTAGTGTAAAGTCATTCTTTCAGGCCAATCCATGAGGTGCCTTGCAACCCTTCTAAAGTCCCAAATAAAGTCTGACAAGAGTCACTTGCCTTGTCTCATTTCTTCTCTTCATTCTCTGCCACCCTGTCTGGATTTTCAAATCTGAGTCTTAATAATTGAATAAATCCATTGACATTGTGTAATTCGGGGGCTTGTTCGTTGTGTAGTTGGGCCACCTAGTCAGAAGCATCCCCTTCATTCATCCCATTTGTTATGGCCATAACCAAATCATGCTTTGTGGCATATTGATCCCCAAATTGTCCTATATGGGATTGGATTCAAGTGAGGAAGTAATTGAAATATTCATGGCGGCCATCAAATATGGCCTTAAATGATATTTGGTCTGGCCTGAGTCATGGTTGGGGAGGTGGTACAGGCCAGGCACCCGCAGGTTGAACTGGAATGAAAGGAGCCAGGCGGGTGGTGTATCTAGGCTGGGCAGGGCCCCTGAAGCCTGGCTGGGTGGTACCTCTCTGGAATAGGGGTCCCTGCGGCCTTGCTCGGGGTTGGGGTTTTAATTATGGTTGCCATGAGGAAGATAGGTGTGGCCTGGTTCCCTGCCTGGGTGGAGGGGAAGTGATTGCTATCTGTTGTCTGGGCAACCCCACTTCAGACCAGGACTTTGTTGGTGCTGGCTGCCATTGACACTGAATCCACCCCTGGCCTGGATAAAATCCCCACCCTGGAGGGATATTTTCTGCAGGGGGGAAATCTTCCTTCTGGGAAATGAGGGGATTGGCTCAATGCCCCTTGCTGGGCCTCTCCAACTGGCATTTGTGTAATCTTCTCATCCCTCACGATACTTGGATAAGAGAAAATGGGTTGTCTCAGGCTCCCACTCTTCTAAATAGACTGTGAGACCAAGCCTGTTACCTATAACTTCTGGATCTGTTCTGGTAAATCTGCCATCAATGGACTCCCAGAATAAACCTTGGGGATGTCATCTTGAGAGAAATCTGACTCAAATTGTCTCTCTTCCCTCCAATCTGGTTCAATAGCTGTATGCATGGGGCTGGAGAAAGACTTTTCTTCAGACAATTTGGTTAAATCGGGGTTGTAACATTTCTTCGAGCTGAAAAGCTTCAGTCTGGCTCCCAGATCTTTTTCCTCTACTGCCATTCTGAAGGCATCCATCATCTCCTCCAAACAGGGGCTGACAGATCCAGTTAGTGCCCCCCCCCAGCCCCATCCTGCTCATCTTCAATGTTGGCTGTTGATTTTTCTCCATCTCTGGAAAAAAATCTCCAGGGTATCAGCTCAAACCCCTTTAGAAAAGAAAATTTGAGTTTTGGAAATAAATGTTAGGCATCCAGAAATTATCTGTGGTAATCAATCACTCCGAGACAAGCATAATCTCCAATTGATTTATTAGGAACAGCTCTGGTACATCCATGGAAATTACAAAAATTAAACTCATTCACAGCGCGTCTCACAAAGTACACCCTATCTCCTCCCACTTACTACACTTCATTAATCACGAGAATCAATTAACTGCAGCTGGAATTTTTTAATGTGACATAGTAAATAACCTTGAACTGTTCAACTCCCTCAACCCCCTTCATTCTTCACATAACATTCTTGTGGCAGCTGAATCCCAGACCTGACACTTTGCTTTCGTTCTGCTATCACTTCTGCTCAATAAAAGGTTCCTTTTGAAATACTAAGTTTCAAGAAATTTTACTTTCTTGAGTGAGAAGGAGAGGCAGGACCTTTGTTTATTCTGAGCCTTTGCTTTCCTGACTTCGTCTTTGTAGATTCTGGCTATCTGCTGACTTTGGGTATATAGGCACTTGAGATCTTTATGGCTGACTCTGGGTATGCTTTCTATGTCTCCTTTTTGGTGTTTGTGTTTGTCTTCCCTCCTTACTTCATTATTTGATATGCTTTCTAGGGTTTTTTTGCTTGGAATTAGGTCCTGGAGATCCTAAAGGTTGGTCATCCTCCCCCTTCAATTTTAGTTTAAAGCCCTCCTGATAAGTTGAGCCAGTCATTTTCCAAAAACACTCTTCCCAGCTTTGTGAGGTGCAGCCCATCCCTTGCCAGAAGCCCATCATGGAGATAGTGCAGACCATGGTTCTGAATCCAAAGGTTTTTTTGGGTGACACCAACCCTTTAGCCAATAGTTCACTTCTAGAATGTTTTGTTCTCTTACTGGATGTTGACCTTTCATTGGCAATACAGATGAAAAAACTACTTGCACAATCAAGGGTATCAAACCCTCACAGGCTAAATTATACAAGACTTTCCTTGATTAGATGGACAATCTAGTATTAATATACCCATGGAAATATAGAAATGGAGATGCCAGGAAATATACCTTATTTTCTGAAAGACATAAATCTTTTTCAGGGATTCATATGATATGGACATCTAAAAATCTCACAAATAAAATCCTGAAAGTAGATATTCTAAATCCTTCTCTGACCATAATCCTGTGCTTTTGGTTTTAAGAGGAAAGGGTTCATGTTTTAGATGGAAATTAAATGAAACTATTTTACAAAAGGAAAGGATTGTAAAAGACTGTAAATGAGTACTTTGAGAATAATTTGGGCAAAGCGACAAGCTTACCGACAGTATGGGATAGCAACAGAACTCATATACTGCTTTACAATGCTTTACATTCCTCTCTAACTGGTTTACAGAGTCAGCATATTGCCCCCAACAATCTGGGTCCTCATTTTACCCTCCTCAGAAGGATGGAAGGCTGGTGAGATTTGAACTTCCAAACTGCAGTCAGCTGGCAGTCAGCAGAAGTAGCCTGCAGAACTACACTCTAACCACTGTGCTACCGCAGCTCAAAATAGGTTATGAGAGGCTATTTTATACAGTATAATCACTTAGAGAAGAAAAAATTCCAGGAAAAGATGCAAAAGATATTGGGTGAAATTAGATAGAAAGAAATTCAGCTGCAAAAGACACCTATGGATCCTAAAATTTAACACCATATCAAATTGTTACTGCAACAATTATCTATGTTAACAGTACAGGAAATAGAAACAAAATTGAACTACGCAAAACAAAGACATTTTGAGTTTGCAAATAAACCAGGTAGATGGTTGGCACATAAGTTAAGAAAAGAAAGGGAAAAGACAATGATTGGAAAAATCTGTGAAGGCAATAATGTTATAACAGAGAATGAACTTATTAAAAAGTCCTTTCATAATTCCTATTCAAATTTGTATAAAAGACAGGAGATAGATATCTCAAAAATAGACAAATATCTTTTAAGACTTCAACAGTTGCCTAAACTATCACAAACCCAGAGACAACTTATGAACAACCTGATAATTGCCTTTGAGATATCAGAAGCCATTAAAAAAATGAGGCCAGGCATAGGCCTAGGCCCAGATAATATTACAAGTCAATACTATAAGTGCTTTGAGGATGAACTTCTTCAACCACTAAAGCAGTGGTTCCCAAAGTGGGTGGTACCTCCCCTGGGGTGGGTGTGGGTGGGATGCCTTAGGTGGATGCTAAGATGCAGCAGGGGGGAATTCGAATGCCAGCCCCGCAGGGTCACCCCACTGACTGTTGCACCATTCCGGAGCTGGCACCTTGAATGCGGCAGCTCTGATGCACCGCTCTGCTGCAAGTCAATGGCATCTGTGGATCACCTAGGGTTGGGGTTGGCAATGTGCAGCTCTGGAGCTGCATGTGGCCCTTTGGACCCTTCTCCTGCGGCTCCCTGTCAGATGATCCCACCACTGGCTCTGCCCTGCCCCTCGCCTCCCCTCCCCTCCCCCACACTCTTTGCCTTCCCTGAGAAGAGAAGGGCAACGATGGCAGATGGAGTCTCATTTCATATTCTAGAGTAGGAACGAAGTGCCCCTCTACTTGCTTCTTTTCCCAGCCCTTGTATTCACCTTGGCCACTGGGAGAGATTTGTGACTTTTCTCCAGCTTGAGACACTGGCCGGGTCAGTTTGGAGCAGATGTTCCGCACTGTAATGGACTCCAGGAGGAGGGGGAGGGGATGGAGTGAAGTGCAGTAAATTTGAGTGTGCTGCACAGGTGCTGCAAGAGCAGTGAACAGCCAAGGAGTTGACTGTGGTGAGACCTGAAGGGTGCACATGAGAGGAGAAGGAGGGGAAGAGGAATAAAGGAAGCCTCCGCCACAGCTTGCGCTCATTCCTCAGCCAACCTGGATTTCCAAAAACTCACCAAGAAGAAAGAAAAGAAGCTTCTCACACTCTTGGAAAGCCCTGCGTGCTCTACTCGGAGCTCTTCGCTATCCTTTTTTCTTCCTCCCTTTTGGAAATCTGGGCTTGCTGAGGAATGAGTGGAAGCCGTGGCTTCCCTCCTCCCTCTCCTCCTCCTCTCATTCTTCAGCCAGCCCAGATTTCCAAAAGGAAGAAAGAAAAGGAGACAGCGAAGAGCCCCAAGGAGAGCACACAAGGCTTTCCAAGAGAGTGAAAGAGACAGGGAGCGAGAGAGAGCAAGATACACACACACACACATAGAGAGAGATTCAGCTCAATTTAGCTCTGTCTGCTCCCCTCTCTCTGTCTTTTCTCAGTTTTGAAAGGATTCAGCAGCGATCTAAGGCAGCAACCTCGCAGCACTGTGACTCCTTTTGGTATGCAAGATTTATTTTTGTTTCTTTCTAGAGACAGCAAGAACATGGCCAAATTTCCTTACAGTTATTCCCTGGATGTGGGAGTTGGGAAGGGGGGGGGGGAGTGGGGGGGAAGGAGGGAGGAAGAGGCATAGAGAGAGAGAAAGAGGGAGAGTTAGAGGAGAGAGAGAGAAGGGGAGGGAGAGAGAAAGAGAAAGAGATGAGAAGGAGGAAAGGAGGGAGAGGGAGATAGAGGGAGATAGAGGGAGAAAGATAGAGATGGGAGAGGGAGGGAGGAGAGAGAGCGAAAGAGAGCCCTGATGCTCTCTCAGATTGAAATGAGGCCTAGTTTAGACTGAGGCCCTTTTCCACACTGAAACATCTTTGCCAGCACATTGAAACATCTTTGGCTTCTATTAAAGCTTTTGTGGACGAAACATGGTCAAGACTATCAGGAAGCTCTCACATTTTGTTGAGGCTTTAAACAGGATCCATTGGACCAGATCTCCACCCTAAAAAAATACTTTTCCCCAATGTATTACAGTGCCAATTCTGAAGAAGGCAAAACCAAAATGTACTGGTAAATTACAAGAACACACACACACACACACACACTCCCTTCTAACCCTGTTGGAACAGGTGACTGGACTAGAATAGATATCTCATTATCTTTCTCTTCCCTCCTTCTTTATATCTTTTTCTTTCTGTCCCTTCTTTCCATCCCCCCTCGTTCTTTGTCCCTTTTTCTTTCTTTCTTTTCTTTTCTTTCTTTTTTTCCTTCTTTCTCTCTCTCTTTCTTTTCTCTCTCTCTCTTTCCCTCTCTCAGGCTCACCCCATTGACTTGGTGCACTGCTTTGCTTAGACTTCCTTGGGCAGGTCCCTCCGGTGCAGCAGGCTCAATTGGGTGGACCTGCGGGGCTGGCACCTAAAACACAGCAGTGTGGCATGTTTGAAAAGTCGAGCAAAACCAGAGGTCAGTAATTTTTGCTGCAAAGAATCACAAAAGTTTTTGGGTTGTGCACAAGAAGGGACACACATGTCAATGCAACATAAAATAAAGAAATACAAATAAAAGAAATCAACAAGAATTGCCGAAGTATCTCTGATTAGATTTTATTCACTACTAGAATCTAATCAGAGATGCTTTGCTGATTCTAGTGCAATGCCCTGCTCCAGCAGGGTTAGAAGCGAGTGTGTGTATATTTGTGTGCATGGCTGTCAAAACTCCAAAAACAGGTCAAGTATCTCTGAGGAGGCCAGTCATAAATTAGAACACTTGCTAAACAACCAGCCATTAAGTGAGGACCACTTATATTTGGTTTGCCAGTCACCTGGCCATGCCCACCCAGTCACATGACCACCAAACCATACCTACATGGTCATGTGGCCAGCAAGCCACTCCCAGCCAACAAGCCACGCCACCCAGTCACATGACCAGCAAGCCACACCCTCAAATTAGGCCATGCCTACAGAAATTTAAATCCCACCCTGGGTGGGGGGCACCGAGGATGATTTTGTAGCACAAAGGGGCTGGTGAACTGAAAGAGTTTGGGAACCACTGCACGAAAGGATACAATGAATGATATATACTACAGGGGGGGAAATACAATCTAGGTGTGGAAAGAAGCCAACATTGTGTTGCTCCCAAAGGAGGGTCAAGATGTTACAAAGACAAAGAATTACAGACCAATTTCACTATTAAACAAAGATTGCAAACTTTTCACTGCCATTCTGACAGAAAGACTAAAGAAGATTTTATAGTCATATATACATGAAGACCAAGCAGGCTTTCTGGTATCTGCCTGGATGAAAAAGGGCTCCTCATGGTTGGGGTGTCAGGATCGGCTTCTTTGCAAATAGTCTTTTCAACTTCTTGACAGCTCCCTGACATTTTATCCTCCAATTTAGGGGCTGGCCTAGTCAAAGCTCCCCCTCCCTGTTTTCAGTAGCTCAATGATCAACAGGGTGACTGAGAGGATGAACTGCCTTGTAGAAGTTTACAAATCCCAGGAAGCTCTGCAACTACTTTCAGTACTTGCCACTCCAGTATGTGTGATGACCCATAGTCTCTCAAAACAACCCCAAACCCAAAACATTTAGCCGACTGTTAAAGGTGGAACATCATGACAATGACGGTCTGCAAACCATTTATAGTCTTCCTTGGTTCTCTCTAGTTGATCGTGGACCATGTGATGCACGGCTTTTAACTCCTGCAAAAAAGTATCCACTGCCAGAACTGGGGAATCAGATGGGGCTAAAGGGAAAAGTCGTGGATGAAACCCATAGTTAGCAAAGAAAGGGGACACACAGGTGGGTGCATGTTGAGCTTTGTTATAAGTGAATTCTGCCACTGGCAGCACTTCCACCCAATTGTCTTGTTGAGTATTGCTGAAACAGCAGAGGTACTGCTCCAAAATAGCATTCACTCTCTCTGTTCCCCAATCAGTTTTGGGGTGATGAGCAGACAACAGACATGCCTGAACCTGCAGTTTCGCGAGTAGGGTCTGCCAGAAGCATGCCGTAAATTGCACCCCCCGATCTGATACCATGTGGTCTGGTAACCCATGCAACCGGAAAACATGGGAGATAAACAATTGAGCCATTATCTTGGCTGATGGAAGACCCGCACACAGAATATCCACCACCACCAAAATGGTTGTGGCACCATACAATGGTGGTAACTCAACAAGGAAATCCAATGAAACTGCCCCCCACGGTCATTTTGGTGTAGGCAAGGGCTGCAAGAGACCAGGGGGTGCACCAGGAGCATACTTGGCTTGGCGACAGATCCCACAGGATGCCACATATCCCAACACAGTATGTTTAAGTCTCGGCCACCAAAATGTCCTAGAGATGAGATGCAGTGTTTTGAACACCCCAAGTGTCCTGCCACCGGACTATCATGACATTGACATAGGATAATGCCACGAAGTGGACCTCCAGGCACATAAATGTGATCACGGAACCACAACAGGTCCCCAATATACGCCCACAGTCTCTTGTCTCCCATTCTCCTCCAATTCTCGACGTCGAGCTGCCACAAATGGGTCCTGCCACTGTGCCTCCTGAATCCTCACTTGAAGGTTCACAGGTTCCTTGGGGGCTGCAAACCGCTCCAACAGAATCACCGTCTGGGGCAAGACTTTATCCTCCCTTCAGGTATACTCGGGCTTCTGAGATAGGGCATTAGCACGTTGATTCCCTCCACTTGAAACATAGGTCACCCAGAAATCGAATCGAGCAAAGAATAAGGACCATCTCACCTGATGCTGGTTCAATGTCCGAGCTGTACGTAGGTGTTCCAAATTGTGATGATCCATCTGAACCTCGATTTGGTGACGAGCCCCCTCCAGGTGGTGCCACCATGTCTCAAAAGCGACCTTAACCGCCCATAGCTCCTTGTCCCAAATTGTATAGTTGCGCTCTGGAGCCGACAACTTCCGGGAATAATAAGCGCATGGGAACAAAGTGCCTGTGGGAGCATAGGCCTGGAGGAGCACTGCACCAACAGCCACATCGGAAGCATCTTTTTCCACCACAAATGGCTGGCCTGGATCAGGGTGTTTGAGGATAGGCTCAGAAGCAAAGGCAACTTTCAACACCTCGAAAGCTGCCTGCTCCTCAGCACCCCAATGGAACTTCTCCCCCTTCTTGTGCAGATTAGAAAGGGATTAGAAAGTCAAGGCAACCAAGCAGGGAATAAATGTACGGTAGTAGTTCACAAATCCCAACAGTCGTTGCACATCCTTAACCCGCTGTGGAGGTCCCCACTCCTGCAACGTTTGTATTTTTTCTGGGTCCATTTCTACCCCAGCAGGTGAAATACGATGTCCCAAGAAATCAATCGTGGTTTGTGCAAACTGACACTTCTCACATTTAGCAAACAGGTGGTTATCACGCAAAGGTTGCAACACCAGCCGCACATGATGCCAATGTTCCTGCAGGGAGTCTGAGTAAATCAAAATGTCATCTAAATAAATGACCATGAATTGATCCAACAAATCACAGAAAACATCGTGCATGAAATGCATAAACACAGCTGGGGCATTGGTTAATCCAAAAAGCATCATGGTATACTCAAAATGCCCATACCTCATCCGGAAAGCTGTTTTCCACTCGTCCCCTGCACGAATGGGAACCAGATTGTAGGCCCCACACAAGTCCAACTTTGTAAAAGTCTTAGCTTGATGAAGCCGCTCAATCAGTTCAGGGATGAGCGGAAGTGGGTACCGATTCCTCACTGTGATTGCATTCAACTTGCGGTAATCACAACACAAACATAGCTCCCCCAATTTCTTTTTCACAAAAAGCACCGGTGCAGCCAATGGGGAGGTAGAAGGCCGGATAAACGCTTTCTGGAGGTTCTGGTCAATAAAATCCCGCAATGCGGCCAACTCCGGTTCCGACATGGAATATATCCAACCCCCCAGCAATTTTGCATCGGGCATCAAGTCGATTGGACAGTTATATGCCCGATGCAGAGGCAACTGATCCGCCTCCTTCTCCCCAAACACATCAGCAAAGTCTACGAACTCCACAGGTAGATACAGGTCCACAGGCGTAGCCACACTCCCTGCACAGGAGCACAAGCAATGGTTAGCACACTTCCTATCAAGAAATTGCACAGTTCTAGATGACCAGACAATCTGTGGATCATGGGCATGTAACCACTCCAAATCCAGCAGCACCTGAAATGAGGCACTGCAGCAACGTAAAACAGTTTCCTCTACATGCTGCCCAATACGCATGCAAAGGAGTTTGGTTGCAGCAACCACAGGTCCCAAATGAAGGGGCCGACCATCAATCGTCTCCACCATTACTGGTGGGGATACCTGTTGCTGAGGAAAGAACCACTGCTTGACAAAATGAGCATCCATGAAATTGGCTGTGGCCCCTGAGTCTACCAAAGCTGGGATCTCCACCTCTCCCACACCAGGCACGAACACACTTGCTGGCTGCACAAGATGCTTCACCAATAGCGACTGTGGTGGAGATGTCAAAGATGTCAAAGGTAGTGAGGGTGGCAAGGTTGGTGAAGATGTCGGGCCTATGGACTTTACACCCCGACCTACAGACCCCCATAGGCCAAGAGATGCTCATTTCCCGCCACCGCAGGTATCGCTGCTTTGGATGTCTTAACAGGACACTTGGCCGCAAAATGGCCTCAATTGCCACAATAGAGGCATAAACCATCACGATGACATCTATTCTTTTCTACTTGAGTCAGTTCCACCAAGGGCGCCATATGGCTGGAAACAGATACAGTCTCTGTCCGTCGTCACACCCGTCACTGCTAGCATCGATACGAAGACAAAAATGCATGAGCTCCTGAAGCGTGTGAGGGCATTCAGTGCACGCCAACTCATCCAGTAACTCCGACAACAAACCCTCCTGGAACTGGTCTAATAGTGCTGCCTCATTGTACATCCTGAGCAACCACCCGAAAACTAGCAATATAATCCATGCATGAGCCACGCCCCTGCTTCAACTCTCTCACACGTCTATTTGCTGTTTAGCTTCAAACAGGGTCCTCAAACATGGCCTGAAACTGATGGCAAAACTCAGCATAATTGTCCAACACCTGGTTGGGCTGGGTCAAAAGAGGCATTGCCCAACATGCTGCAGAGCCTGACAACAAACTAATCAAAAACCCCACCTTATTCTGATCAGTGGGAAAGTCCTCAGGCTGAAGGCTCATGTAAAGCTGGCACTGCCCAAAAAATGCTGGAAATTGGGCCAGCGAACCATCAAATTTATCTGGCATTGCCACTGGGCATTTTCGGCGTGGCTGGGCAGCTTGCATTTGTACCACCTGTGCAGTCAAAAGAGCCACTTGCTGGGTTAACTGGGCAATCTCTGCTCTGAGCTGATCCATAGTCACCCCACAAAAAGAAAAAAAAAGTTGAAGGGGTGGCTGAAGTCAAAATGTGATAACCCGTAGTATCTCAAAATAACCCAAAACCCAAAACATATATTAAAGTCCGGTAAGGCCTTCAACTTAACTTCACTGTTTTATTAGGCACAGTTTAAAGTCACAAAAGTAAATAATGAGGCAAACAGAAAACCAAAACAAACCGCATTGATGAGAGTTCTGAATCAAGCCGAGATAACTAATTATAAACTCCAGGAAAATAACCGAGAAAAGTCCATGGGAAGAATGCCAGCAAAGATAAGCCTCTTTCAAGATGAACACTAATTGACTTCAGCAATTCTAACTGCGCAGTCGCAAACTTATATACATAGCTCCCACCTGCAAGCCACGAGGAAGATTCACATACTCTTCACTCTTCTTGAGTAGACCTCGCTTTTCCCTGATCCTCTCCTCCCTGCATGACCTAGGATGGATGGGGATGGGCCTGAATCCTCCTCTGACTGCTCAGCTGGCCTCTGCCCTTCCCCAACCTCCTCCACCACCTCTGGAGCCACACTCGCACTCCCTGTTGGCTGTTCCTCCTCTTCCTCAGAGTCAGTCTCCACCAGGGGCATGACAGTATGTCTTTTGGTTTCCCCGGGTCGATTTCTACCTCATTGCTTGACACTTAGTAGCTCAAGTAGTCTAAGCGAGACTTGTGGAATTCATATTTGGATAGTTTGGCATACAGATTTGCTGCCAAAAGTTTCTTAAGCTCCTGGCATACCACCTTCACATACTCTTCCATAATTTCAGTGAAGATGAGGATGTCATCCCTGGGTACAGCAAGAATTGTTTTTTCCCAAAAATGGAAAAATAGAGAAATTTCCTTAGAATGTGAAATGATAAAGAAAATATTGATCTGTGCAGAAATAGGATAGATTGATGTTGGAATTGAAAAATAAAGGTGAGACAGAATATCATGAGATACGGAATAAATGTTATCAATGATTGGAACTGAAAGGAGGGACCCTGGCTCTACAGGCAAAAGGGGAAATGTAAATCCTAGGTATTTTGTTTGTCTGAGCTAATCTTGTCAGTTGCTGCTCCTTACCTATTGTGCTGCTTACTTGAAGCTGCTGGCTGCCCTTTGTTTATGAATAGAATGGCCTGGCTTTATGGATAGACACAAAATAAAGCCTGTCCTCTTTAGGCTTTAGTTCATAAAGCCTGTCCTCTTTAGGTTTCTGCTTGAGGCTCTTTTCCTATAGCAGAAAGACTGGAGCAGCTTTCTGCCTTTGTTTGAAGATTTTTTTTCTTTTCTCATTTAGGGAAATATTATATTCTACCTCTTCTAATATTCTGCAGAATATTTTATTCTGGTGAGGGGGCTCTTCCCCCAATTGCCACAAGTGAAGTAAATCTAACTTCCCTTGAATTCTGTTGACCCTTACCTAATTCCTAACAAATACTAACCATTACTTGACAATGTTCCTATGCATAGGTATGGATAGCAATACATCAGTTAACTGGACCTTCATATAGGGACCTGATGTTTCACACCTGACAGTGACCAAATGTAGTTGTTAAGGAAGGAGCACATTACTTCTATTTTGGTTTGATTTTCTTCACCAAAATACACTGCTCAAACAAATAAAGGGAACACAAAAATAAGACATCCTAGATCTGAATGAATGAACTATTCTTATTAAATACTTCGTTCATTACATAGTTGAATGTGCTGACAACAAAATCACACAAAAATTATCAATGGAAATCAAATTTAGCAACTGATGGAGGTCTGGATTTGGAGTTACACTCAAAATTAAATTGGAAAAAAACACTACAGGCTGATCCAACTTTGATGTAATGTCCTTAAAACAAGTCAAAATGAGACTTAGTGTGTGAGGCCTCCACTTGCCTGTATGACCTCCCTACAATGCCTGGGCATGCTCCTGATAAGGTGGCAGATGGTCTCCTGAGGGATCTCCTCCCACACCTAGACTAAAGCATCCCCCAACTCCTGGACAGCCTGTGGTGCAATGTGGCATTGGTGGATGGAGCGAGACATGATGTCCCAGATGTGCTCAATTGGATTCAGGTCTGGGGAATGGGCGGGCCAGTCCATAGCACCAATGCCTTCATCTTGCAGGAACTGCTGACACACTCCAGCCACATGACGTCTTGCATTGTCTTGCATTAGGAGGAACCCAGGGCCAACTGCATCAGCATATGGTCTCACAAGGGGTCTGAGGATCTCATCTCGGTACCTAATGGCAGTCAGGCTACCTCTGGCAAGCACATGGAGGGCTGTGCGCCCCCCTAAAGAAATGCCACCCCACACCATTACTGACCCACTGCCAAACCAGTCATGCTGGAGGATGTTGCAGGCAGCTGAACTTTCTCCACGGCATCTCCAGACCCTGTCACGTCTGTCACATGTGCTCAGTGTGAACCTGCTTTCATCTGTGAAGAGCGCAGGGTGCCAGTGGCGAATTTGCTAATCTTGGTGTTCTCTGGCAAATGCCAAATGTCCTGCACGGTTTTGGGCTGTAAGCACAACCCCCATCTGTGGATGTCGGGCTCTCATACCACCCTCATGGAGTCAGTTTCTGACCGTTTGAGCAGTGACATGCACATTTTTGGCCTGCTGGAGGTCATTTTGCAGGGCTCTGGCAGTGCTCCTCCTGTCCTTCCTTCCACAAAGGCAGAGGTAGCGGTCCTGATGCTGGGTTGTTGCCCTCCTACGGCCTCCTCCACATCTCCTGATGTACTGGCCTGTCTCCTGGTAGCACCTCCATGCTCTGGACACTACACTGACAGACACAGCAAACCTTCTTGCCACAGCTCGCATTGATGTGCCATCCTGGATGAGCTGAACTACCTGAGCCATTTGTGTGGGTTGTAGACTCCGTCTCATGCTACCACTAGAGTGACAGCACCGCCAGCATTCAAAAGTGACCAAACCATCAGCCAGAAAGCATAGGAACTGAGAAGTGGTCTGTGGTCACCATCTGCAGAACCACTCCTTTATTGGGGATGTCTTGCTAATTGCCTATGCTTTCCATCTGTTGTCTATTCCATTTGCACAACAGCATGTGAAATTGATTGTCAATCAGTGTTGCTACCTAAGTGGACAGTTTGATTTCACAGAAGTGTGATTGACTTGGAGTTACATTGTGTTGTTTAAGTGTTCCCTTTATTTTTTTGAGCAGTGTATATTAGGAAATAATTAAGATCAGGATAAAGGAGCAGGATTGAATCTTGAGACCTGATATCAGTATAATCAGAGAATAACTGTTTAAGTTTAAATGCTGGGCCAGATAAATTGCACTCCAGGTTAATGAAAGAGATAAATCTTTATATATTTAAGAAGATCCAGAAATTTGTCAGTATATCCATGAACTGGAATAGAGCTTGGTAACAAGGTCAGCCAATGAATAGGCATAGCAACTAAGTCAGCCAATGAGGACTGTTTTGGAAACTGAAACTAGAAGTAGCCTAGGCTGGAAACAGAAACTAAAAGTAGCCTAGGCGTGGCTCTATGTTAAATTCTGCAGCTACGTTAACCTCTGCAGCTCTGAAGCTATGTTGACGCTCTGAGTCTATCTATTGAAGATTAAACTAACTTGCTTGCTTGTTGAAGACTGGAGATCTGCTCTGAACTTGCAACATGTTTCTGTTTGAGTTTGCTCCAC
Organism: Pseudonaja textilis; assembly: GCF_900518735.1. The sequence goes on along the minus strand of NW_020769367.1, from coordinate 6,153,472 downwards.
GTTGAAAAATATACTTATGTTTATAAAGATGCTAAATGAAGCATCAGCCATCTGTGTTTATTTTTTTGGCACTGGATTATTGCTGCAAAACTTCAATAAAATTATAGAATATTCAGTGTGATACATTTCTAGAAAGATTGTACAGCATTATATAGATCAATCCATAACCTTTTGAAAAACAATTGCCAGAATCAACATGCCAGAACTTGTTTTTGATAAAATAATTTTTAATAGATTATGTAATGTTACATTTATAATATCTTGATTTTAGTATAACATTTTACCAATACTCTGACATTCTGATTGGAAAGCCAGAGAAAAGTAAAATAAATTAAATATTCATTCTGAAAGTAGCCGAATGAAATGCAACAACAAAAATGCAAAGTTCTTCATTTAGAAAATAAAAATAAAATGCAGTTATAGAATATGGTTTGTTAGAAAGTATGGAATAGTAGTCAGCGGCAAATATGTACAGTATGTGCAGTATGACAGAAAAATAAAAGTAACAAGGCTACATATACAGAATTATTTCCAAATCCCAAAAGTTCTACTTCATTATGCAAGGTTCAATTTTCATCTGGAGAAGTTCTAGTGAAAGTTCAGAGACTAGAAATAAAGTTTTGAGAGATTAAAATAGGCCATGATTAGTTTTCAGTTATGAAATATTTAGGGTATTGAAGTATTGTAATAAAATATAAATGCTGATAAGAATGGGGTTTGCTTGCAGTTGGTGATTTATTAATATATGTAGAGTTCTCTTGGTAACAATATGGATTTTTTTTTTATTCTGGATTCTTTGTTTCAGGTGCAAATAGTCCTGTTCTTTTCTAATAGTCTTTTAGGTACGTACCAAAGATATTACTTCTTACCTGGTTTTTTAAATCAGCCAAGATTGGGTAAATGCTGCCACCTAACTCACCTGGAATTTATATACTACTCTTCAAATACATGTAAAAATGCTGAAGAGAATCATGAAGCTATTATTTGCAGGACATGGAATAAAAGATTTTAGTTATGTTAAACATTAGTTGGGAGTGGGATTCTACTGGTTTGGATCGGTTCTATAGAACTGGTTGTTATGATTCTGCACATTTTAGAGAACCACCAAATTGTGCCCCTCGCTGCCCCCCTCTGCCCCCTCCCTCCCAGTCAGTCCTTATCACGCATACGCAACATTGTGTGCATGCCCAACATTGCTCACTGTGTTCGCCCAGTCACTGTTTAAGGTATTTCTTTTTTCCCCTCCCGACAAGTAGCTGTTCCTATAATCAGCTGTGCCGGGATTCCCCTTGTTTACTTACTGCTTCACCCAGGAGGCTTCCCTGAGGCTCAGGAAGGCAAAAAATGGAGGGGGTGCAGCTGTGTGCCCCCCATCCTCCATTTTTTCCTTCTGAGTCCCAGGGAAGCCTTCTGGGAGCAAAAACACCCCTCCCGGAGGCTCCCCTGAGGCCCAAAAGGCCCCAAAAATGCAGGGGGGGGGGGAAGAAGCCACGCCCACCACACCCACCTGGCCACACTCACAGAACCAGTTGTTACAAAATTTGAATCCCGCCCCGGTGTTAGTTAAAATTTAGGGAAAAAGTCTTTTTAAGATCATTTCAACAGTGGGTTTAATTATTCAGAAAGCTGATAGCTAAAGGCTAGAAGCCATCTGTTAAGGCTATTTTTTTTATTACTATACTCTACCGAAAGTTGGATTCCATGGCTTTAAACAACTCTTCAAATATTACGACTCCATGTATTTCAAATGTACTGATATTGTCCTCAAAAAAGGTATAATTAAAGTAAACTTCTTTGTGGAATGTTACTATGGAAATGTTAATTATGGCTAAGGAAATGGCTTATATTTTAGAGCACTGTAATTTGAAGTATAATATTCTTTTTTATGTAAGCCTCTGTGATTTTGAATAGAAATGTGGGAAATAAGTGTTAAAAGAAATATGTATAAGAGGGGATCAGAGGCCTTGCAATATACTAAATTTATTAAATCCACTGCTATTGCCAAATGACATATGTATTATGGCTCTTAGACATTTACTTCTTATAAGAAACAGGAGAGTAATTATAGCAATAGCACTTAGACATGTACCGCTTCATAGTACTTTACAGCCCTCTCTAAGTGGTTTACAGAGACAGTTTCAACTGCAACAAGAGGACACAAGAGATACAAACTAAATGTAAACCACTCCAAACTTGATTGCAGAAAGTATGACTTCAGCAACAGAGTGGTCAATGCCTGGAATGCACTACCTGTTGCTACATCCTCAAACCCCCACTTCTTTAAACTTAACCTATGCACTATTGACCTCACCCATTCCTAAGAGGCCTATAAGCAGGGGTGGGATTCAAATTTCTTAACAACCGGTTCTGTGGGCATGGCCTAATTTGTGGGTGTGACTTGGTGGTCATGTGACTGGCTGGGCGTGGCTTGGTGACTGGCATGACTAGGTAGTTATGTGATGGGGTGGACATGGTTGGGGGTCATATGATTGGGGTGGGCGTAGCTAGGTGGCCATGTGACTGGCAAACCAAATATAAGTGGTCCTCGCTTAATGGCCAGTTGCTTAGCAAATGTTCTAATTTACGACTGACCTCCCCAGAGCTATTTGACCTGTTTTTGGTGTTTTGACAGCCACACACACACACACACACACACACTTATGACCAGTTACAGCATCCCACAGTATTGTGACCGAGGTTTTCTATGTTTTTTGCCAGTTTCCAACAATTCCTATTGGTTTCTGGTTAAAAATGCCCATTGGGGAAAATGGACTTGTTTAACAACCAGTGTTTGCTTAATGACCACAAGGTTCACTTAACAACCATGGTGTTTGCCTAACCCAGGGGTCTGCAACCTTAAACGCTCAAAGAGCCATTTTTCTATTTTCTTTTAAATAGGTATCTCTGTCTTTCTTTTTTTCTTTCTCCCTCTCTTTCTCATCTCTCTCTCTCTCTCTCTTCCTCCCTCTCTCTGTTTTTCATTTCTCTTTCTTTCTCTCATCTAAGATTGGAAGTTGTATTTTTATAATCCGATTTCTTTGCAGTTTTTTTCAAATACATTTGTGTATATGTATCCAATACTCTTTCTTCCTTTCCGCTATGTATTCAAAATGAGCAATGATTGTCTGTGTGTCTGTGTGTGTGTGTAGCATGTGTATATGTGTGTTATGTATGTGTATGGATATGTATATATATTTCACTTTTAATGTGTGCCAGTGTACTTACAGTAAAAAAATGACAATAAAAGTTATCTTATCCTATCTTCCTTCTTTCCTTCCCAACCCCATTCCTCCCCACACCCTATTTTGTGTTGGCTTCCTTACCAGGTCCGATCCTGTTTAGCTTTCTAAAATCAGCCTACTGAAATAAATACCAATCTAAACTGCCCAATTATTTACCTACCATCACTATCTTGCACCTGATTTCAATGTAAACAGCCAATCTGCAGTATTACTAACTTTTGCTAGGCATCTGCTGCATGTTATTCTCTCTTCCTTGATAATCTAGTTGAGAGGTCCCCAAACTTGGCAACTTTAAGACTTGTGGACTTCAACTCTCAGAATTCTACAGCCAGTTATGTCCCCAAGTCTTAAAGTTGTCAAGTTTGGAGACCCCTGACATAGATCAACCACATGTAAAAGAAGCACAAACAAAGCACTTCCACACCGTACAAATGATGAAATGATGAAAAATGGGAGACACTGATTACAGCATAGACAAAATGTCATATATAATTATTGGGTAGGGATGATAGCAAAAAAGTAACATAAAGCACTCATGGTTAGGACTTGCTTGCTTGAGTCCCAGAATTTTAGGATTGTGCAGTCCATCGGCAGCCGCGCAAAGCCATCTGGTCTCTTAGAATTATCCATTCACTCTAGACACACATACACACATGCCTCTTATCCTTGCATGAAGGCGTCAAGCTCCGAGGGATGTTCACCTGTTCGTGCCCCAGATAAACTGAAAGCCCTGCAGGGGGTGGGGGATGAAGTAGCAGCGAGGCAGCAATGGTGCTTCTGGCGGTGTCGGGGGTTCTGGGATCAGCCCCCCCCCCGCCATCCATGTGGCTGCACACATGGTGCATCAGGGCTTCCAGGCTCTGCTCCAGCAGCCACTTTCAGCTGTCCTGGATTTGATTAAGGGATGCCTTGCTGACAAGCCTCTGGCTGGGGAGAGAACATTCTCTTCTCTCCTCTCCCCGGCAAGCACGGCCCCGGCCCCATGGCAGCTTCTTCTTGACCAGTGGGAGGAGGAGAACACTCTCTCCTCTCCCCAGCAAGTACAGCTCTGGCCCCATGGTGGCTTCTTCCTGGCCAGCGGGAGGAGGAGAATGGTCTCTCCTCCCCACGGCGGCTTCTTCCTGGCCAGCAGGAGGAGGAGAATGCTCTCTCCTCTCCCTGGCAAGCATGGACCCAGCCCGTTAGGAGAATGAGCGCATACAGGGAGATGTATTTGAGATAAGTGTTTGAATAACACACACACAGTACACAGATACACTGTACAGTAAATGTAGGTTTTTACTTCAAGAAAGGTTTAAGCAAAGTCCAAAATAAGCAGTCTAAAGTCATTCACAGGTAAAATCAGTCAGTTTTTCAATCCAGGGATATTCCAAATATCAAATTCCAGTGTCAAAAACAGTTCAGTATCAGACTTACATTAAATCCAGTAATATCAGTCAATTAGAGGAAATGGAGCAATGGCAATACTTTCTAACAGAAGGAAACAGGGATACTCACTCAGACACACTCTCATCTGAGACTAAGACTAAGACAACCCAGGTTTCTGGCTCCATCTTATGGCCGTTTGAGAAACCACACCCAACTACAGTTTTGCATTTTCTTAAAGATACAGTTTTAAAATGTCTATCCTGGTTTATATATTTCTAACCCAAATACCTGTTAGGTGACTTATATTCCTAACACAGCCCTGCATTTCTTCCTGGCCAGTGGGAGGAGAATGTCCTCTCCTCTCCCTGGCAAGCCTGGCCACCAGGCAAGCCCAGGGATGGGGCGGGGTGTTGGGAGACAGCACAGCAGTGGCTAGCCTGGGTATCGACTCGCCCGGGGCTTGCTTGTATGCTCACTCACCCAGGGAGATCAGGGATGCGGTGGAAGGCAGGAAGCAATGGCAGACGAGATGAGAAATGACGGCAAAGTGGGGCAAGTAGGCGGGCAGGAAGGGGCAGGGCCAGCCAGTGGCACGATTTACCGGTTCTCCAAACTGCACAGACTCATAACAACTGGTTCTACTGAACTGGTCCAAATCGGTAGAATCCCACCCATGCCTGTAAGGGGTGTGCATAAGTGCACAATCATGCCTACTGTCCCTGTCCTATGGTCCCCATTTATTTGTACTTAATTTCCTGTATTCATATTCTTATATCTATTATCTTGTAAGCAATTGACAAATCAAATAAATACATAAATAAATAAATAAAATATTGCACCCAACAATCTAGGTCCTCGTTTTACTGACCTTGGAAGGATGGAAGGCTGAATCAACCTTGAGCCTGGTGAGATTTGAACTACCAAATTGCAGGCAGCCACAGCCAGCATCACCATGGCTCAGTTTTTTTTTAACTATGAACCAAAGATCTGAGAATAGGCTTGATCAGAATACTAGTTGTTAATAAGAACACATGATTAATATTAATATTTTTTCTTCATGGTTTGCAGAGGTTAGTATGAAAATATGATTTTGGAATTCCTGAAGAGGCAGAACTATTGGGTTGTCTGGAGCATAGTATTTTATTTTATTATCATCAGATGTGACTCAGCATTATATATAAGAATATTATGTTCTTATATATAATTCAGATCTCAATTTTTAGTTGTAGTAAATATACTGAAAACAGTGGTTTTAGATCATTTTCAGCAGCCTAACCTAAAAGTGAATGTTGGATCCCTATGGAGAAAACAAATTGGCAATATCGGTATATTTCAACCACCTTCCATAGATTAGAGAAATTCCTTTTAATTCCACTGCATTGCCTCAACTTCAGTTTCCTTGGCAACAATGCAGTGCACTGAATATTTGCCCTTTTCTTCAGTCAAGATGGATATTTCATAGAATATGAGGCACATGGAGGTGGTATATGTGTATGTACTGTATACGTGTATGCATAAGAGCTTTATAGGATTGAAAACTTTAAAAACAACAGGGTTTGGAAATGCTGTTTTATTTTGCTCTTATTACACCAATCTCTAGTCTAGAGAAAAGCAAAAAAATTATAATTCATGCGGTTTTTTTAGAGTTGATATTATATCATCTGGTTCTGACAACTGGCCATTTAAATGTTTGGTCAGATTATGAAAATTGCAGATAGGGGATAGTTTTAGCAATATTGAAAAAGCCTAGTGGTCTAGTAGTTAAGACACCAAGCTAGAAAGCAGGAGCTATTTGTAAAAATAATAAACATGGGCTATAAACAAATATATAAATAAGGAGCTCCTCAATAGTGGCTTAGATAATAGTCCAGGAAGAAGATGAAACCAACCAACTATTGAAACATACAATCTTGCTTCTGCTTCTGCTGACTTAGTCTTCATCTTGTCTAAGGCTATCAACACTAACTGCCTCATGAGAAAAGTAGGAAAAGAAGATAGATAGGATCAGTTGTCAGTGGTAATTACTAACAAGACAAAGTCAGGACTGGTCAATTCCAATATGACCATACTATATTAGAACTGACCATGCCATCTTGGAATCCAATATAATAGATATACAAGTAACATAGCATGATCAAAGCAATGTCCTAGATTTTAAAAGAGCTGATTTTAACACGAGAACTTGGGAAGGCTTCCATGGACAAAAATCATAATGGGGAAAAAAGTTTGGGAAATTCTGAAAAATATTATTTTAAAAACCCAGTCCAGCACATTCTCCTTAGAGCTGCTCGGAGCATCCAGAAGTGGGTGGTGCTTCAGTCTCTGCAGTTGTAGGCTGAGCTTAATTTTGAGGAAAGCTCCTCCTTTCACCACGTGACTCCACCGTAGTGTTCCCCAGTTTAGCTCAGCCTCGTGCGAGACTAGGCATTGATTCGAAGTTCTCCTTGGCCGTTTCAAGAAATCCTTAGTTTGACTCTTTGTTTTCACTCCTCTCAGGTTGTATTTTTCTTTCCTTATTCTTCTTAGCCCTGCGCATTTGGTCTGGACTGCAAATTCCCCTGGGAAGCATTTTTTCTCGCCCCAGAGTCCCCTGCTTCTTGCCTAAACCCTGCCATTCCTGTTGTATTTTTTTTTCTTTTCTGATCTTTTCTGACGATTTGATTCAGTTCATTTCGATTCGCTTTGTTCCCACCCACCCCCCGAACGCTGTTTTTCCTTACCGGAAGAGTTGTTTGCCTCTTCCTTTCCTGTCCTCCTCTTTGCGGACCTTGATTGTCCCTGGGGAGGTTTTTTCTTGCCGCTGATGAGAGGCCCCGTAATTCCACTTCACAGGCGGCCGCCATTTTAAGCGCCACTTCATGGTTGGGCGCCATTTTGTTTTTTGTTTCTCTCGATCCGATCACTGTGGTGTGATTCCAGCTCAAGCAGCAGGACCCGTAGGCCTGCTCAGAGCCAAATTTTATTCCCTTACTCCAGCCTTTCGCTTTGGAGACTAATTCCACACTCTACTTGTTGGCTTCCCGCAGCCTGTCTTAGCTGGCGCGGCAATAACAGCACCACTTCCACCCAGTTCCACCTGGGAAGGCAGTTGGTAAAGGCCTAGCTTTCTCTCCAAGGCCTCTGGTGTTCATTGGTCGATTGGACCCATTTTTCTTTATATTTTATTCTATATTTTATTTAAAATAAAATAAAAAGAAAAGAAAGAGGAAAATTATTTCTAACAATAATAGAGAAGAAGTAAGGAGGGGGGCATGAAATAAATTTTTCAGGGCTCCCGGCCTTGTTGTAGGTCAACCCCTAGGCGTGCCAACCACCTTATATTGATTCTTATCTTCTTCAATTATTTTTGAAAGGGCAGAAGGCAATCCTTCCAGAGGCCCTCCTTTGAAGGCCAAATCTAAAACCCACCATCTGTGCAGGCAGGCTAAGGATACCTCCAAAGCCTCCCAGAGAGATGCCTTAAGATGCCACAAGGCGCTGGAAAAAGAAATCGATAGACGCACCAGGCAGGCAGGCTCTGTGCCTCCGGTACTACCACCTTCCACTCCCTCTACCTCTACTCAACCCCCCCCTCCTTTAGTCCATTCCTCCCTATCCAGGTGCAGCTCACCCTCTCAGGGTCAGCAGGCTCCTGGAACACCGGCCAGACGAACATCAGAGGTACCTTCATGCCCACAGCAGCCGGCCTATGCCAGGAGGAACCACTCATACAAGAGGTTCCAGAACAACTGAGATCCTGGATGGAGTTGGCCATCCACCAAGGAATCGCGGAAGGACTCCAGCAGATAGTTAGGCCAGGTCAACATCCGCTGGCCTCCGAATTTGAGTCTCATTCCATAAGATCCCTCCCACTCAGATCGGAACTGCTCCAGGATCAGGTACCCCCTCAGGGGGATGTTTCCTTCAGTAAGGGAGGAGGAGGCAGCGGAAGGGGACTTAGACCTATGTAGGGAGGAGGAGGAGGAATATGACTTGGGGTCCTTACAATATAATGAACCCCTTTCCGACGTGGATCCATCAGAGGTGGAGATGTCCGAGGATGAGGGTCTCACTCCCGACCAACCCGTCTTTGTAGGGCTATTCAAACCCCAATTATTCAAATCCCTCCAGTTCAAGGCCAGAAACATCTCAGGGCTAAAGACTCAGAACCCCTCTGATCCCTCTCCTCTTGTCCAGGAAGGTCCAGAGGACTCCATTTTCAAACAGCCAGTAGTGGAAGCCGAGGTCATCCCAACTCCTCCCATCTTCCTTGACCTGGTGTCCAAGCAGTTCGCCTCTTCGGCAGCCCCCCCGCCCCGTTGGCCCACGATAAAAAGTTTTTCAATCTAGATCCAGAACTTTCCAACTTATTGGGCACTCTGGAGGTTGATGAGCCCATCGTAGGCCTGGCCTCTTCCTCCACCCTCAGCGACCCCTTAGAGGCCTTGAGGCCGGAGGAGAAATGGGCCGAGCTGGCCTTGTGCCGAGCTCACCAGTCAGATGCCTGGGCAATCAGATCGGCCATGGCCACCTCCTTCTTTACCAGGTCTTCCATTCACTGGCTCTGTCAGCTTAAGCAGCATGTCCCAATCTCCAATGTCTGTGCTCATCAGGACATAGCCAAGATTACGGCCGCAGCGGAGTTCTCGGCCGACGCTACCTTCCACTCTGTCAAATTTTCCACCAGAGCTATCTCCTCCCATGTCTCTGCCCGCCGTCTGCTCTGGCTAAAGCATTGGCAGGCAGACCTCAAGAATAAAGTAAAATTGGCTTCCGCTCCCCTCATGGGAAATAAATTGTTTGGACCATCCTTGGATCCCTTTTTAGTGGAAGGGCGGAATAAGAAAAAATTGCTTCCATCCCTCATTCGGAAGTCAGAACCCAGATCCCTGCAGCCCTCTTGGAGAGCTCCCTTTCATCCCTTTTTCCAGGCCTCCTTCTCTCCCAGGTACCAAAGGCCCCCTCCCTTTGGGTTGGGCCAGCCACCGGACAGGACCAACTCTTCTGACAGAAACAGAAGGGGCGGTAGCTTCAAAAGGCCCTTCCAGGGCTCTGGCAGCAGGCCCTTCAGGCACTCCAGATAGGCCACATGATCTAATTCCCATTGGCGGGCGCCTTAAGGCCTTCGCCAACCAATGGGACGCCTCCACTTCTGACGCCTGGGTTAGGGACACCATCAGGTTTGCCCTTGCCCTCGAATTTCAATCTGCTCCCCCCCCCCAACTTTTTCATGCCATGCCCTCTCTCCAAGAACTGCACTAAGCGCAGCCTCGTGGACTCAGCAATTCAGCACCTTCTTGACATGAAAGCCATCCAGCCCATCCCTCAGTCCCAAAGAGGGCAGGGATTCTATTCCCACTTATTCGTGGTCCCTAAGCACTCGGGGGGATGGAGAGAGATTCTAGACTTGAAGCGGTTTAACCGCTATCTGGTATATCGCAAGTTCAAAATGCACACGTTGCAATCCATCCTGCTGGGCGTTAGACAGGGGGACTGGTTGTCATCTATTGACCTCTCAGAGGCATATCTGCACATACCAATCCGACCTTCTCATTACAAATTTCTGCGTTTTTGTTACAATAACCTTCACTTTCAATACGTGGCTCTCCCATTTGGGTTAGCCTCTGCCCCCAGAACCTTTACCAAGGTTCTGGCCGCACTAGCTGCCCACCTCAGAACCCTCCCTGTACGCCTCCACTGTTACCTGGATGACATCCTCATCCTATCCCCTTCTAGGAATCAAGCAGTGAGGGATACTCAGATTACCCTAGATACTCTCCAGGAACATGGGTTCCTTATCAATTGGAAGAAAAGCCAATTATCCCCTTCCACCAGGTTAACCCACCTGGGGACGGTAATTGACACTGTGAAGGGGAAGGTGTTCCTATCTTTGGAGAGAATCCTCAGCATCCAGAAATCTGTCAGAACCATCAGGCACCTTAAGAGGGTTTCCCTTCTAGAACTATCTCAATTACTGGGTAAAATGATATCTTGTCTTTCCATTATTCCCTGGGCCCGTTTACACTCCAGATCCTTCCAGTGGTTCCTGCTCCTGTACCAAAGAACCGGATCAAGCAATTCAAAAATCAAGGTCAGGGTTCCACCAAGGGTGCTCACGTCCCTCCTTTGGTGGAGCAAATCGTCCATCAACAAGGGCTGCCTCCTCACGGAGCTCCCAAGACTCACCGTCACTACAGACGCCAGTCTGTCTGGATGGGGCACTCATCTTCAGTCCCTTACAGCACAGGGCAGATGGTCAGCGACAGAAAAACTGTGCAACATAAACTGGTTGGAGTTTCACGCCGTCCACCTGGCCCTCCGCAGCTTCCTTCCCCAGGTACGCGGCCACCACATCCTCATCCTCACAGACAATATCATGGCCAAAGCACATATCAACAAACAGGGGGGCACTCAATCATTATGTCTGATGAGGGAGGCCGAGCGTCTCTGTCAGTGAGCCTCCGCACCTCCTTTCCCTCAGGGCAGATCACATCTCGGGTATATCAAACACCCAAGCAGACTGGTTGAGCAGGGCCACCATAGACCAGTCGGAGCGGCATCTCCACCCATCACTGTTCAGGGAGGCGGCATCCATCTTCAGTCTACCAGTAGTAGACCTATTTGCCTCTCCCCTCAATGCCCAACTTCCAAGGTTTTTTTCAAGATTCCCATCCCCAGGGGCGGAGAACCACAATGCCCTACGGTGCCCGTGGCCCACGGGACTCCTTTATGCATTCCCCCCGGCGCTGGTGCCCATAGTCTTTCAAAAAGTACTTCACAAGAAGGCGGAACTGCTTCTTGTAGCACCTTATTGGCCCCGACGCCCTTGGTTTGCGGACCTTCGCAGTCTATCAGTGGCCCCTCCCTGGAGAATCCCAGCAGACAGAATCTCCCTGTCTCAAGGTCCTCTCCTCCACCCGGACCCCCAATGGCTCCAACTAGCCATCTGGAGGTTGAGCGGGAACGTTTGAAGAGGGAGAACCTCTCTAACAGGGTCATTGACACCATTCTAGCAGCCAGGCGGCCCTCAACTATAAGAATCTATGATGCCACCTGGTCCATTTTCCGTAAATGGTGTGTCAGGCTTCATATCGACCCAGCTGCCCCTTCTATTGCCCAAGTCCTTGACTTTCTGCAGGAGGGTCTCAGCAAGGGGCTGTTCCCCAATACATTAAGAAGTCAGGTAGCAGCCTTGTCTACAGTTTTCTCCTGTAAAGAAGCCGGTTCCCTTTCTCACCATCCCCATATTTGGGCCTTTCTGAACAAATTTACACCCTCCGACCCTTCACCGGTACCCAACCTGGGACTTCAACAAGGTCCTTACCTCACTCACAAAACCACCCTTCGAATCCTTAAGGGAGGTTTCTCTTCAGTTTCTATCATACAAGGTAGTCTTCCTCGTAGCGATCACATCAGCCCGTAGGAGATCACTGCTCTGTCAGTTAGGAAAGACCTTTGTGTATTCCATCCTGATCGAGTGGTCCTCTGGCTTGACCCTTCCTTCTTGCCCAAAATCAATTCGGTTTTTCACAGGGCTCAGGAACTTATCCTCCCCAATTTTTGCCCCAGGCCAACTCGGGAAAAGGAGAGGCAATGGCACACTCTGGACGTCAGACGTGCCTTGCGGGTTTACATTAAATGCACTGAGACCTTTTGTAGGTCTGAGACCTTGTTTATATCATTCCAACCTAAATCACAAGGGCTCAAGGTTCCTCCAACCACCATAGGCCGTTGGATAAGGGCCGCCATTGCCAAAGCATACCAGTCACAGGCCCTTCAGGTGCCCAGGGGTATCACGGCTCACTCCACTACGAGTGCGGCAACTTCAGCTGCTTGGGCTACCCAGGCCCCAATAATCGACATCTGTCGGGCAGCGACGTGGGCCTCCCCGTCTCCCTTCATTAGGCATTACAAGATTGACAGGTATGCCTCAGCCGAGGCTTCCTTTGGTAGAAGGGTTCTACAGAGGGTTCTTAGGGAACCCGAGGGGACTACAGACCAGATGGCCCCCTCCCATAGGAAAAGCCCAGCTTTGGTATGTCCCACTTCTGGATGCTCCAAGCAGCTCTAAGGAGAATGGGCGTTGGTTCTTACCTGACATGCCATTTCTCTTTGAGCTGCGAGGAGCATCCAGCCCCTCCCTTATCTTTCACCATCTGGTGGGGTCTTGTTTCGGCCAATGAACCTTTAGTTTATTAGGATGAGAGCACGATTTTTTGTTTCCTCTCATCTTCGCTAAACTGGGGAACGCTACGGTGGAGTCACGTGGTGGAAGGAGGAGCGTTCCTCAAAATTAAGGTCAGCCTACAACTGCAGAGACTGAAGCACCACCCACTTCTGGATGCTCCCCGCAGCTCGAAGAGAAATGGTGTGTCAGGTAAGAACCAACGCCCAATACCATTGAAAAAGAAAAACAGGAAATCCAAAAGGAAACCAGCATGGTTACATAAAGATCTCTCTGATATACTAAATAAAAAAGATAGGTACAGAAAATGAAAAGAGGAATACATAACTAATACCAAGAAATAGCCCTAACCCACAAAGATGAAATGTGGAAATCTAAGGCTTGAAGTAAGATTGAAACAAATGTCAAAAATAATTTTTAGAAAATTTACTTCAACATAGCACAAAAACGTCAAAGAAACAATTTGACTGTATATAAGAATTTATGAGCTGGGATAGCCATAACAAGAAGTCAGCCAATGGAAACTGTTTGGTGACTAAGAAACAGCACCAATTGTGAGCCATGTGAGACAGCTTGGAGAGTGGGCATGGCTTAGGGTAACTGGTCTGTATAAATATAGAACTTCTGTGATTTCTGAATTCTGGTGGCTCTGGTTCTACTTCTTGTACTTGCTACCAGATTGCAAGAGCTGCATGGGTATTGTATACATACATCATGCTTTATATTATTGTATATAAACAAGTTTATTCTATAAATGAATCCTGCTGAATTATATACTTGTGTGCTGGTTGGATCGCTACAAACACAATTGACTCATTGATAGGAGAAAATGTTAAAAGGGCAACAGATAACAGAGAGAAAGCAGAAGTGCTCAATTTATTTTTTGCATCTGTTTTCATGCAAAAAGAAAATACAGCCCAACATACTAATAACAAAACTGTGAAAGACAGACTAGGAATGCAAATTAAAATAGGCAAGGAAAAAGAATTCCTAACTGCTCTAGTGAGTTCAAATCAGCAAGATTGATGAATTACATCCCAAAGTACTGAAGGAACTGGCATAAGAGAAATCAGAACCACTAAACCTATCGTTCAAAGATCCTCGAGAACTACCGGAACTACCGGAAGACTGGAAAAGAGCAGATGTAGTTGTCCTCTTTAAGAAAGGATAACAAATAAATACAGGAAACTATAGACCAATCAGCCTGACATCAATATCTGGGAATCCTGGAAAAGATAAGCAACAGAACTGCAAACAACTATAGCAGAACAGAATAACAGAATAATAGAGTTGGAAGGAAACAAAGCAAAACCATAACCAGTAGCCAACATGGGTTTGTCAAAAACAGATCATATCAAATGAATCTTATATCATTTGTGACAAAGTTATTAAAATACTTGACCAGCAAAATGGCACATAGTATATTTGGATTTCAGTAAGGTATTTGGCAAGGTTGATCACAACCTGCTTCTTGGTAAGCTAGAAAAATGTGGGATAGACAGCATCACCACTAGATGCATTTGTAACTGGCTGACAAACTGCACTCAATGTGTAGTCCTTAATGGAACTACATCTGTATGGAGGGAAGTAACTGCGGGAAACCTAAAGATTATATTTTAGGCCCAGTACTCTTCAACATCTTCATTAACAGTTTAGATGTGGAAATAGAAGGGGAAGTCATCAAATTTACAGATGTGTTCTGAAACTGGAACTGGCTTCCACTCTGAACTGAGGATGTTTGAAGTAAGGAGCTGCTCAATGCTCTACCCTCTTAAGAAGAGAAGGAAGAATCTTCCGCTTGTCCTTGGTCTTGACTAAAAGGGGTTTGAGGACCTCACCAAAGAGCTTATCCCCTTGGAATGGGGCAGACACCAGCTTCCATTTTCGTCTGCCATCAGCTTGCCAGTTGCGCAGCCAGCACATGTGCCTGGCAGCCACCGAGGAAGCTATGGCTTTCATTGCAAATCTGGCATTATGCAGGATGGCATCAGCCGTGAATTCTGCAGCTGCTATGATCTTATTAATGTCCTGGTGGGCTCGGACATCCGAAGTGGGAAGCCTATCCCTCAATTGCTTAAGCCACTTGAACAAAGTGAACGCTGTGAACGCTGTTGCAGATGCCTTGACTACCCAGGCAGCGGCCAGATGAGATCTCTGCAGCGATTGTTCAACTCTTTTCTCCTCAGCCTTGAGGACTTCCTCCGGATCAGATGGAGCAGATGAGGAGGAGGCTAAAGCTGCTACAGGAGCATCTACTGTGGGAATCTGGAGGGTTTTGGTGAGCTCAGGTCCCACATTAAAGAACCTGCAGTCGGAAGCCAGAGGACTGAGCCCCGTGGCAGAAGATTCCAGGTGTTTCTTGATGACTTTCAAAAACAGTTTGGGAAATGGAACCACTTCCTTCCTCACTTCCGGTTTGTCAAACAGAACATTGGACTCCTCAGGAGGAAGGGAGGCCTCCACCTCATCATCTGTGCCCTTCAGGTTGGCTGTGTTCCGTGCCTTGAACAACAAGGGATTAAAAAGGTGTGTTTGAAACAACCTGTAAACCCAGGAACCTCACGGGACATGCCTTCATCTGCTGACATATCAGATTCTGGCTTGTCAGATTCCCCCATCAAGGATGGAGCCACTGAGGGAGCAGGAGCGTAGTCCTCATCCAGAACAAAAACTGGATCCTGGATAAAGGAACCTCTTTCTGACAAGAGAGCTTCTGGAACCCGGGACCTTTTCTCTGATAAATCAGAAGCAGCAGAAGAATGCGAGTCGCTCTCTGGAAACCTTCTGAGATGCCCTTCCTGATGGCTCTGTCAATAAAGATTTGAAGATTGACAGGTACATCTGGGTCAGAAGGATCAGCTGGTCTGAGGCCAGCAGAAATAGAAGGAAAGGAGGGTTCCACCCCCTGTCTACTGCAATCACACTCTTGCCAAGGTATTGCTTCTCCTTGAAGACAGCCTCCTTCAGAGGGAATGGGAGAAGCACCTCTCCTGGACACATCAGGGGACCAAGTCTGGATGCTGGAGTGATGCTGGAGAAGAAGCTCTAGCTGGTCTGCGAGTAGAGGTTTGATGTACCTTGGCTATCTGCTTCTCCATGGCCTGATGGCGCCTGGAAGCATTCTTCTCCTCCGCTTTTGAGGCCTTCTTCACAGGCTGCTTTCCTTTGATAGAAGCAGCAGGAGCAACCTTTTGAGGCTTTGTAGCTTTGGAAGCTCTGGTTTTCCTTGGGACGTCAGCCATCTTGGAACAGCAAGGCCTATTCTGGACTGAAAGTCCTATGCAAGGAGGGAGAGCACACGAAGGGATTTATAAAGGGACTTCAGGGGAAATCTTCTCCATCCCCACTCCAACCACCACTCTCTTCTGCCCTATGAACCTTCAGTAGGATGTTTTAACACTTCCTACTGGGACTCATACCCTCTTGGGCCTAATAGGGCAAGTAATATAGACCAGGCCCAGCTGGAAGGCCCAAGGGTCCTGGTCTACCTTGAGATAGGGAAACCAATCCCCCATCAGAATTTTAAATAAAAGATGCCTACCCTTCAATGTCTTCACTCAGCAGCAGCAGGAACTGGGCATGATGGAGACAGACAAGGCGCAGGAAGAAGCTGGCCTGGAGTCTTCAAAATGGCCATTGTTTATTTAAGATTGCTGCTGGCCACGAGGCTGGTCTAAAATGGCTATTTCTGGCCACAAGTCTTGTCCAAAATGGCTGCTTCTGGCCATAAGGCTTGTTTCTAGTCGAGGCTGCAATGAGTCCTTCTAGGTCATGGAGAATGGCTCCCTGCTATTTTGCAGCTCTGCTGGGCAGAGGCAGCTCCAGGAACAGCCGGTAGAACTGCAGCTAATTGCCTTGCCCCAGGGCAGCATTTCTTAATGTTATCCATTCCTTAACCCACATCAAATTTATAGCTTGGTAGTATAACTCCCAATTAGGCAAACCAAATCCTCCTCTTATTCTAGCATCTTGCAAAAGTTTTAATTTTATTCTCACTTTCTTACCTTGCCATATATATTTCAACACAATTTTATTTAAATCTTCAAAATAGTCCTTTCCAAGCCTAACTGGAATTGTTTGGAACAAATATAAAATTTTGGGTAATATATTCATCTTGATTGTTGATATTCTCCCTATTAACGACAGTTGTAAATTTTCCCATTTCACCAAATCTAGCGCTATCTGTTGCTTAAGTTTAATATAATTATTCTCTTGCTGTCAAATGTACTTGATCTTATTCATGACCTGGATTTTCAATACATCCGCCAGTTCTTCCTTTTGTCTTGATAACATATTCTTTGTCAAAATCTTTGTTTTGTCTTTGTTTATTTTCAAACCAGCCACCTTCCCATATACCTCTATCTTTTCTATCAATTTTAATTCTGTTTCTAGTGGGTCTTCTAAAATGAAAAACAGATCATCTGCGAATTCTTGCAACTTAAATTCTTCCTTTTTAATTTTCATCGCTTTTATGTCGTTTTCTTCTCTAATATTTCTGTTTAACACTTCCAAGGTTAACACAAACAACAAAGGTGACAGTGGGCACCCTTGTCTTGTTCCTTTTCTTATATCAATAGAGTCTGTCAGTTCTCCCTCTATCATTACCTTTGCCATTTGGTTATGATATATAACTTCTATTGCATGAATAAATTTTTTACCAAAGCCCATCTGTTCCAGCTGTAATAACATGAATCACCAATTCACATTATCAAATGCCTTCTGTGCATCTAAAAATATCAAAGCCATTTGTTTTTCAGGGTGTGCCTCATAGTATTCCAAAGTGTCCAAGATTACTCTCATATTGACTTTTATTTGTCTCTTTGGTAGAAATCCATTTTGATCAGGATGGATAAAATTATTTAGGTATTTTTTAAGTCTTTCTGCCAATATTGAAGCAAACATTTTATAATCTACGTTTAGTAAGGAAATAGGTCTATAGTTCTTGATTTGTAATGGATCGGCCTCCTCTTTTGGGACAAGTGTAATATAAGCTTCTGACCATGATTTAGGTATCTTCTTCTTTAACATAACTTCATTCATAACTTCTAGCAATGGAAGGTTCAATGATTCTTGTAGTGTTTTGTAGAATTCTGCCAGAAATCCATCTGGGCCTGGTGCCTTTCCATTATTTTGCTTCTTGAGTGCTTCAGTTAACTCCATCATCGTTATATTGCTTTCTAACATTTTTTCAGTCTCTTTAGGTATCTGAGGTAAATTAGCATTCTGTAAATACTGCTCAACTCTTTCCTCATCAATATTCTCTTGCTTATATAATTTCCCATAAAAGTCTCAAATGATTTCCTTCTTCTCTTTACTGCCATGGCAAACTTGGCCTTGATCATCTATTAACTGCAATATTTTCCTTGATTCTTTCTCCTTTCTCAGTTTGTATGCTAACCATCTACCTGGTTTGTTTGAATCTTCAAAATAGTTCTGCTTCGCACCTATGATTTTCTGTGCTAGTTCTTCTTTTTCCATTAGTCCCATTTTATGTTTAATTATATCCATTTTTAACTTAATGTCCTTTTTCTGTGGCGTTTTCTGTAACTTTGTTTCAAGTCCTTTATGCTCATCCTCTAGTGTCTTAGAGGCTAGTCTTTTCATGGTATTTCTTTTCCTTGTATAGTCTATTGTGAAGCCTCTGGCATATGCCTTCATTGTATCCCATACGTTCTGCATTGATGTGTCTTCTTTTTTATTTTCTCTAAAGAAAAAATCCAGTTCTTTCTCTATCCTTTGTATGAAGTCTTTTTCTTTTAGTATAGTATTATTTAACGTCCATCTAGATCTTCTTCTTTGTCCTTTCCATTTAATTGTCATTGGATTGTGGTCCGCCCAATATTTATTTCTTGGATATTAGCTAACAATTCTGTTGACATCCATATCATATCTATTCTGGACCATGATAAATGTCTGTTTGAACAGAAGGTGTATTGTATAGTCTTAGCATTTCTTTCTCTCCATGTATCTTTTTAATTAATTTTTATTATATCTTGTTTGGAAAAGGAGGGGGAAAGTGAAAGCAGAAGAAACTTTGTAACACTACCAACTAGAGGCTTCGAAATATTGTATCTCTTGTTTTTTTCTTAACCAGACAAAGCTGAGAAAGATCTGAGACTTCTTTTCAAGGACTTTGAGCCTGTTTGATAAGATAGAGGGAAGAGCATGGGAAAGTATTATTGCAGGTGCTCTTTTGGGTTTCTATCAATAGCTGGAGTCTGGTGTTGAAGTTTATAGAAAAAAAAGACGATAAGACTCTAGAGAAGAGAGTTATAAATTTTAACAAAAGCCTCGGATAACTAAATAAGGTGCAGTATGCTCTTTCTACTTTTTTTTAAGCTGGGCTATTTCTTACTTTAACAAACCCCCTCCTTACTAGCTTATTTTTTGTAATAGCTATTTGGATCTTTGGCCTTTTGGAACTTGTTTTTGTCTTTCTTTTTGTTTTTGAAGTCTAATTTTTATGTTTGCATTTTATTTTAAAGGAAAAGCTTTAGTATTAATGTTTTCATTCTTTTTTTCCTTTAAGGGAGTAGTCTCTTTTCTTTTTTCTCTCTCCCTCCCCTGTATTTTTTTTTACTTTCCATATTGGGTTTTTTTTTTGTGGCTTCCTTTTTTTTGTACATCTTTTTATACCTGAGACTTCCTAACTGGATTAAGGTGTTGAAGAACCTGAAGAACTTCTTTTTTTCTTCTTTAGATTTTTATCTTCTATTTTTCTGCCTCCTCCAGGATTTAACAATTTTTTCCTTTTTCTGTTTATGGTCTTTTCTTCCTTTTTTGAGTTTTTACTGCTATCAAACCAATCGATTGAAAGAAATTTTCTTTTTATTATTACTATTATTTGGCTTCTTTTTCCCCACTATTTTTACTTGGAATTACAATTGGCTATTTCACTAGTGGATTAAGGTCTAGAAGAACCTGAAGATTTTGAATTGTCTGAAATGAGTAGGAAACTAACAGTGGCTGGTCCTTCAACTTCTACTTCTTCCTCTTCACCATCTGGAGGACAACGCTCAATACAGACGATGTTACATCAAGGAAAAGAACAGGTAAAGGTGATGCTGCAGATGATTATGCAAGGAATTCAAAATATACAAACAAGAACAGAGAATATTGAAAAGAGAACATTAAACAAATAACAGGAAAAAGTGATGAAAAGGTAGAGAACATTCAACAAATGATGATGAAGTATGATGAGAGATTCCAAAAAATTGAAGAAGATAAACAAAGAGATAAGAAGATTGGAGATATTGATAGCAGATTAACTGTGGTTGAACAAGATAAATGTGGGATCGTTTGAGATGCAGTCATTGGTATATAGGGAGAAGAGAAGTGGAGATAGCACACAGCCTTGGGGGGCAATGTTAGGAATGTAAGTCACCTAACATTTGGGTTGGGAAATATATAAACCAGGATAGACATTTTAATACTGTCTCTTTAAGGGAATGCTAAAATTGTAATTGGGTGTGGTTCCTCAAATGGCCAAAAGGTGGAGCCAGAAACCTGGGTTGTTCTGTTCTGTTCTGTTCTGTTCTGGAGAGTGTTGCAGTCCCTATTGACTGTTATTCTTGGAGTTGATGTAAGTCAGTAAACTGAACTGCTTTTGATACTGGACTTTGTTATTTGGATTATCCCTGGACTGAAAACTGATTGCTTTAACTGTGAATGACTTGGACTGCTTGTTTGGACTTTGCTTAAATGTTTATTGGAAGTAAAAACCTACATTTTACTATACAGTGTAGCTGTATGCTGTGTGTGTGTTATTCTACACTACTTTACTCTACTTTACTCTGCTGGAAACTGTAGCAGCTTCCAAAAGAGGCTGATCCATTGCAAATTAAGAATTATAGACCTATTTCTTTACTAAATGCAGATTATAAAATCTTCGCTTCAATATTGGCAGAAAGACTTAAAAAATATTTAAATAACTTTATTCATTCTGACCAAAACGGATTTCTGCCAAAGAGACAAATCAAAGATAATATGAGAGTAATTTTGGATGCTTTGGAATATATGAGGTACACCCCGAAAAACAAATGGCTTTGATATTTTTAGATGCACAAAAGGCATTTCATAATGTGAGTTGGAGATTCATGTTATTATTATTGGAACAGATGGGTTTCGCCAGAAAATTTATTCAAGCAATAGAAGCCATATACCACAAGCAAACAGCAAAGGTAATGATAGAGGGAGAATTGACAGACTCTATCAATATAAGAAATGGTACAAGACAGGGATGCCCACTATCACCTTTGCTGTTTGTGTTAACTTTGGAAGTGTTAAACAGAAATATTAGAGGTGAAAAGAGTATAAAAGGAATGAAAATTAAAAAGGAAGAATTTAAATTGCAAGCCTTTGCGGATGACTTGGTTTTTATTTTAGAAGACCCTTTAGAAACAGCACCAAAATTATTGGAAAAGATAGAGGCATATGGTAAGGTGGCTGGTTTGAAAATAAACAAAGATAAGACAAAGATTTTGACAAAGAGTATGCTAGACAAAAAGAAGAATTGGAAGATCTATTGAAAATTCAAGTCATGAATAAGATCAAGTATTTGGGGATACATTTGACAGCAAGATGTAGTACATTAAAAGAGAACAATTATATTAAACTTAAACAGCATATAGAGCTAGACTTGGAGAAACGGGAAAATCTACAATTGTCATTAATACGGAGAATTTCAACAATCAAGATGAATATATTACCCAGAATTTTATATTTGTTTCAAACAATACCAATTAGGCTTGGAAAGGACTATTTTGAAGATTTAAATAAAATTGTGTTGAAATATATATGGCAAGGTAAGAAGGCAAGAATAAAGTTAAAACTCTTGCAAGATGCTAGAATTAGAGAAGGATTTGGTTTGCCTAATTGGGAGTTGTACTACCAAGCTACAAACTTGATGTGGGTTAAGGAATGGATAACATTAAGAAATACTAGATTGTTGACATTAGAAGGACATGATTTGTTGTTGGGGTGGCACACTTTTTTATGGTATAAGGGTACCAAAACACAGGGCTATTTTAGAAGACATCATATACGGGAGTCTCTGTGGTTAAATTGGGAGGAGATTAAAAGACAATGTTATTTGAAAATTCCAGTCTGGTTATCGACTATTGAAGCATTTTCCTATCCTATAATATGCAAGAAGGAACAAACAGTTAGATATGGGGAAATATTGAATGAAAGGGGTGAGCTTAAATCTATGCAAAAACTAGAGGAACAAGGTATAAAGATGAATTGGTTTTCATATGCGCAAATACACTCAAGGTATGATAAAGATTTTAGAACAGAAGGTTTTTATGATAAATTGACTGACTTAGATAAGATTTTGACAGGTACTGATGAAAAGGCGATTAAAAAAACTATATGGATATCTATTAGAAACCAAACTAGAAGAAGAACAAGTTAAAGAAACTATTATTGCTTGGGAGAAGAATTTTGGATATGAGATTGATTTAGAGAAATGGCAAAAATTGTGGTCTCAAAATTATAAAATGACAATGTCAACAGCATTTAAAGAAAACTTGTATAAGATGTTTTACAGGTGGCATTTTCCCCTGACAAGAATAGCAAGAATGTTCAAGAATAAATCCGAAAAATTTTGGAAATGTCATCAGATACCTGGCTCATATTACCATATGTGGTGGACTTGTGCGGATGCTAGAAAATACTGGACTAAAATCCACATGTGGTTAGAAAAACTGACAAAAAACATATAGATTTGAAACCAGAGATATTTTTATTGGGAATTTTACCTGATACATATAGCAAAGATTTGAAATATTTGATTGTAAATGTATTAACAGTGGCTAGGATTGTATTTGCTAAAAACTGGAAAAATGAGAAAATACCATCGCAGGAGGAAATCATTAAGAAAATATTAGAATGTGCTGAAATGAGTAGATTGACATTTGAAATCAGAGAACAAGAGGATAAACAATTTTACAAAATTTGGGACCTTTTCTATCAATGGTTAGATAATAAAATATAATAATGGAATATATAGAATTTTAGAAAATATGAATATATAAAGATGCATTTTTTTTCTTTTTTATTATTATATCTATAAAATGTTTTTAGGATAGATTTGGGAGGATTATATGAATTGTTATAAAATAAACTAAGCAAATTATAGTTATCTCGCAAAGTATGAATGAACAAATGATTGATAATATGAGCTATTATGCAATGTAACTGTAATTGAGACTATGAAATGGATGCACAAAAAAATTTGTAAACCAACCGGCACACTGCTTGTATACTTATGGAAGAAAGTTGGATGTTTTTATGTTTTGTTTGTTTTTGTTTGTCTTTAAAAACCAATAAAATTATATATATATATATATATATATATATATATATATATATATATAAAATAAAATAACTGTGTATATATAGATACTATATATATATATATTTGTTTTCTGAGGTTCTCGCGGGTATTTGTATGTGGATCTTTGGTTGTTCGGGTTTTCTCCCGCATAAGATTCGAAGTATCTAGGCAACGTTTTGATGAAGTCTCATTCATCATCTTCAGGCTTCTGTCTTCGGCTCTGTGCTTCTCAGAGTGATGTGAGATTGCAGCTGCTTCTTCCTTTTAACTGCTAGTGGGGGTGGGACTTGATTGGGTGGGGGCTTGGCTGTGTTCTGATTGGGTGGGGGTGTGTTCTCATTGGTAGGGGGTTTGGCTGTGTTCTGATTGGTTGGGGGGGTGGCCGTGTTCTGATTGGCTGGAGGCGTGTTCTGTTCAGGTGGGGGCTTGGTTGTGCTCAGGTTAGTCTTAGTTGCTGGGGGATTTGAGTTGGTGAGCTGTGATCTTGCTGTTTGGCTTCGAGTTCGTGGTTGTGCTGCATCTTCATAGTGGGTGTCGGTTTGCTTCATGTATGGCTCAGAGGGGTTTGAAGTGGGTAGTGATGCAGCTGCAGTGCAGCTTCTGGTCCGTGGTCGTGTCTCATCTTCTGAGTGGGTGTGAGTCTGTTTTCTACATGGAAGTGTGGTGGTGGCATCTTGTGTGGCTCTCATGGGTGTGGGTCTGGTGTCATTCTTCATGTTAGGTACTCGTCTGTTCATGAGGGCAGGTTTCCAAATGGCTGGAAGGCGGGAGGTGTCATCTCGTTTGTTCATGCTGTGTGGGCATTTTTCTATCTCTATGGCTTCTCTGATTATTCTGCTGTTGAAGTGTTTGGTTTTGGCGATAGTTCTGGTATTTTTAAAGTCAATCTCATGTCCTGTGGCTTTGAGGTGTTGGACCAGGGAAGAGGTCGTTTCTTCTTTTTTGATTGAGTTCTTATGTTCTTCAATGCGTGCACTTATTCTTCTGTTAGTTTGTCCAATGTATGTGGTAGGGCAGGCAGTGCAGGGGATTTCGTATACTCCTTGGTTTTCTATTTCGATTTTGTCTTTGGGGTTTCTTAGGATGGTGGATATTTTTCTGTTTGTGCAGAATGCTGTTTTAATGTTGTGTTTTTGGAGGATCTTGCTGATTTTGTCTGTAGTGCCTTTTATATATGGGAGGAGGGCTTTGCCGTTTTCTTGTTCTCTGTCTTGGATTTTGGTTAGGGTTTCTTTTTGGATTAGGTGGGTAATCTTCTTTCTTTGGAATCCATTGGCTGTTAGTACGTTGGTGAGAGTGTGTAGTTCGGTTTTTTGGTGTTGTTCATCGGCTAAGCATTTTGTTCTGGAGATGAGTGTCTCGGCTACGGAATTGATCTGTGCTGGGTGGTGGTGTGAGAGTGCATGCAGATAGCGGTTTGTATGTGTTTTCTTCTGGTAGATGGTGTGTCCTAGGGAGCCATTGGATCTTTTGTATACCAAGACATCTAGGAAGGGAAGTTGATTGTTGGCTTCTGTTTCCATGGTGAATTGTATTTTGGGGTGTAGGCTGTTGAGGTGTGTGAGGAAGTTGTTCAGTTTTTCTTTCCCGTGTGGCCAGATTATGAAGGTGTCATCTACGTATCTGAGCCAGAGTTTGGGTTTGTGGTTGTATTTTTCTAGAGCTTGTGTTTCAAAGTGTTCCATGTAGAGGTTTGCGATGACAGGTGAGAGGGGTGCTCCTTCTATTTGTTTGTATTTTTGTCCAGATGTTTCTGTTGAATAGACCTCCATCCAACCAACACCTTTCCTAATAATACTACGGTACCCGATGTAGATTTACGTGTATTTACGTCTGTAGCAAAACTTGCATCAGCATATGCAGTGAGACTTAGTTCATCTTTAGGCTCCAAATACAATGCATAATGCACTGTTTGTTTCAGATATCTTAACACACGTTTAGCAGCTTGCCAGTGCCTTTCAGTTGGCTCAGCATTAAACCTCGCTAATTGGTTAACACTGTATGCTATATCTGGCCTTGACCAATTACGGAGATAAGCTACCAATCAAGGACTGATAAATGTTCTTATCTAAAACAGGACTTTGTACATCACTATGGTTAAACTCCTGGCTCATTGGTGTCTTAGCTGGCTTACAAAATTCCATTTTAAAACTTTTTAGTAATTGGTTAATTTTATCAGCTTGTAAGATTTTGTATCCTCTCCTAGTTCTATCTTTCTTTAAACCAAGATATTGCTTGATTTCTCCTAACTGTTTTATCTTAAATTTCTTCTCTAGCAGTGAAATTATTTTAGTAGCTTCTTGTTCAGTTTTGTTGATTAATGCTATGTCATCAGTGAACAATAGCAACAATGAAATCATACCATTATTTTCCCTTTTAAACAAACATGGATCAGCCAGGCCAGCTACAAAGCCTATCTTAGTTAATTCCTTAACTATATACTGGTTCCACTCATATCCTGATTGCTTCAAGCCATAAAGACTCTTTTTTAATCTCCAGAAATCAGTTGTATTATCATTTTTGAGACCTAAAGGTTTCTTTAAATATATAGTGTGTTGCAATGGTGCATGCAGATATGCCATCTCTACAGCCAAATGATTTATAATGTATTTCTCCTTCGCTGCCCACACTAATGCTGCTCGTAATGTAATAGCCTTCAGACTAGGTGCAAACACCTCATCATAGTTGTTTGCTGTCTGATTGAACCCTTGTGCTACTAACCTGGCTTTATGGGTAACAGTCCCATCTACACTAGACTTAGGTTTACACCCTATGGCATGTTTACCTGGTGGTAACCTGACGTTTTCATATACCTCCTTAGCAGGATACAGTTTCAGTTCATTATAATTACTAAATCACTAAATTACACTAAATGTTTTATCACATTTTAAATTACATATTGTTTCTAATTTTCTAAGATTATTTCTAAATACAAAAATAAAAATACAATCTTATGTACCTTTCCAGAATCCCTTATTCAATAAAGTTTACCCATTATCTCTAAAAGAATTTTGTTTCTTTGCATCTTGCTCCCCACCATTGAGGCTTCTCATCCCTTCTTTTCTCCTTGCCCTTTTTACGCCCTTGTCTCTCCACCTCCCTTTTCTTCTTCTGCTTTCTTCCTTTCTGTTGTTTTCTAACATAGTATCCACTTTTCACCTTATTTTTCTCTTTTTGGGTTGTTTTTCCAAGTCTTAAAGTCCCCTTTTCCTTTTCCTCTTTCTCCTTTCCTTCCCCAAATAAAGTCACTTGTTCATCAAAAATGGCTTCTTCTTTATCCCAGTCATCCTGTTGCGCAGTCAGCTTTTCATAAGTACAAACCGCCATTTCTAAAAATTGAAAAAGAGTGCCAAGAGAATCCTTCCCTTCTTGTTCTTCTTTTTTGTATTTTTGATATTCAAATTTCAGTTCATCCACAAGTGATGCCATTGTAGAAAGAAAAAGGTTTTCCAAACAACCACCCAAGTGCTTTTAATCAAAGATAGTTCTCAGAAATTCCAAAACCACCAAACAATCCAAATAAGCTGTTTCTTTTAATACTTTCTCCTTTCTTCACTTTCTCTTTCTGGGGTTACTGTTTAGTCACAAAGTTCCATTTAAAATATATCTTTTAGAAGTCTTATTAATGCTTAATAACTCTTTAAAATTCTAGGCAATCTTCTCCTTATTTTCAAATTCTGCTCCAATTTTTTTCCCTCTCCCTTCCCACTCACAGCAAAAAGTTGTTGTTTTTAAAATGTTCAGAAATCCGTATCCCTTCAGCATTTAATTACCTCCAATGTAGGTTTTCCAATTTCTCTTATGGTTCCATCCGCTGTCACGTTAGGAAGGAGAATGAAAAAAAAAAAAAAATTCCTTTTAAAATTCCATTCGCCGCTTGTAAATCTCTCTGGAGACACTTTTGCTGTCAGATCTGCCCCAGCTAGGTCTCTAGGAAAGGAAGAGCCTTGATTCCATGTGGTTGAAGTGATAGGTTCTTACTAAGGATTTGTGCTTTCAGTAAAAGCAAGGCAAGATCTGAGTATTCCTATACATAGGTTACAATATTTTCCGCTTCAAGAACCTACCCTCCTTGATCAGGCTGTTATGTGCCCCTGGCTACTTTCCTTTGTGACAAGAGGCAAGCTCACCTGACCAATGGGTATGCAACAAACAGGAAGAGAAGGTTATCAAAGCTTGGTTCTCTCCAAAGTGCCAACCGAAAAAATATTTCGTTCTTTATACAACCTTGTTCCAGCTGCCATATCCCTCCTCATTCCTCACTGGCTGAGGCACTATGACGTTACATTTTTCCCGACAGCCTCTTTCATATTTTGTCTTATTCGTTTTTAGCTTTCTTGTTCAATTCATGTTAGCTTTGCCTTACCTGTTTTCCAATTCAGTTATTTTTCCTGTTATCCCCTTCAGTTAATTTTCCCTGGCTAGCCAATTTCTTTCACAGCTGTTTTTACAGCTTGTATTCTTACTTTTCCCACTCTGAAGACCCAGTTAATTTTTGCCTATATGTCTATCTTTCATCCTGCCTTTATACTACCATTTTCTCGCTCCCATCCATTGTAGTTTCTTTGACAGGCTTGTTTCTCCACTCAGTAAGTTTCCATAAACAAAATATTCAATTTACAATTTTTATTTCAATGTTAAATTTTGAACACCATTTACTTAATCCTATCAAGATCATCAGTGTCCAATAGCAGTTCAATTTGATGTTTTGGGAACTGCTTTGAAGCCAAGTGCAGCTTCACATTCTTTCCCAGGCCTGGCTTCCTTGAAGTGGCTGGAATTAGTTTGGTCTGACATTTGTGGTTCATGTCAGTACCTCCCCTCCCCAAATTTCTCTTCGTCTTTCCTTCTGCACAGCTTCATTAAATTCCTTTCCTCGCAAATTCCTCCTACAGTTTATGGCAGGATGCCAGCAAGAACACTGAGGTTTGGAAAAGATGGCAGAGCTGACATTTGCCTCCTTAAATGCTGACTTCTCACAGGATACCAGTAGCTGAATGCAAATATAAGTATTTTCATAAGTCAGTGATCAAAAGTATATTTTAGCAGACAATCAGTGCAACAGCTTGCCTTTGGAGGTTGTGGGTACTCCATTATTGGGGGTTTCTAAAAAGACACTGGACACAGATTCTAAGTTGAACTCCAAATTTTTACTTTTTACATTTAAATTTATATGTTAACAGTTGAGGCTCATTTCTAATGTAAAAATCTTACCCTTTTGATGAGTTGAACAATAATTATCCTAGGCACATCTGAAAGACATACAGTATGAGGCAGCCTGGACACGAATGGCTGTTCTAAAACTCCCTGAATACATTGTCTCGATAAAAAGTGGCTTCTCCAAGAAATCACACTAAATCAGGCCTGTCAAACTTGTGGCCCATGGGCCGGATGCATCATGCGCTAGCCACAGCCACACATGGTTTAGCGAAGGGGGAAAAAGTTATGATACATCACATGATGACACTGTGACACCGTGAATTTGACACCCCTGCTCTAAATGCTGTTGGCATTCAATAGATTTTATGCACACATTTTGGTGTTTGCTTTCCTCTCCCTGGCTGACATGAATGCTACAGATCAGCTGTTTCCATGTTATAATTTCAGCAGTGGTGCCACTATCACTATCATACTCTGCTTGGCAAGGTTAATAATATAATTGTGGCTTTGAATCCAAAGTATCTGTAAGTTATTATTCAGTTTGTCTTTTCTGCATTTAGTTCATGTTTGGTATTCATTTTCCACAGATCTCATATCCATATTTTAATAGCCAAACAATGAGAAGATATTGTGCAGCTATTCCATTTCTTTTTCCTGAGTTGGTTCTCTTGATTTAAAAAAAGATAAAAGGAACAGTGAACAAACACAAAATTAAATCTGGGACATATTACCATCACCCATAAATTCTGTGAATCAGACAAGAACATTATAAAAGATTCATCTGGAACCATCCTTAATTACTTATTGATAACTCTGTTTCCTTGTTTATTTTCTTATATGGAGCTTTCCAGATAAATCAGGTCTTATCAGAGGGGAATTGTTCTGAGGTCAAGGCCTATTTATATGTCATGCCAAGAGTCACATGACACATGGATGGGATCAAGACAAAATCAAAATTTTTGGAAGAACTTCAACAAAAGCTTTGGAAAGTTACAAGTTACTTTCAAATTGTTCAACTTCTGTTGTAAGAAATATCTTTAAAAATTCTGATGTAATGTAATCTAATTCAGTATCATATTTTCTTTTTATTTCATAGCTTATTTCACACTTCCTTTGGGAGAGTTTTCTAGGATTTTTTTTGTATGTCTCTTTCTGCAATTATATAATAGTTTAAATTTAATCTTTTGTATCTCTTAAGTAAACTCACAGTGATCTTACAAACTCATTCCACAATCTAGATGTTCTTCCCAAGGATTTTTCTTGGAAGTTAGAATATTTGGCCATTTTCTTTTTAAATAAGTGAATTTCAAATTTAGCCAAATAATATAGTGGTAAAGCATTTGTTTGCATGCTTCCAAGGCAAGCATTGATTTAAAAAAAATCTATCACAGACCTTTTAATTAGGGCTTTACAAAACTTGACTATTGTCATTAAATCTATATGGGTTTTTATATTATGTTTAACTCTTAAGTGAATGACTTGATTTTTAAATTTATTTATTTTATTTTGTCAAGCGATTATAAGATAACAGGTATAAATATAAACATAGTTAGGGATACATGAAATGGCTACATATAAGAAAAATAAAAAAAACAATAGGACAGGGACGGTAGGCATGTTGGTGCACTTATTCACACTCCCTACAGACCTCTTAGGAAAGGGGTGAGGTCAATAGTAGACAGTCTAAGGTTAAAGTTTTTGGGGTTTGGGGAAGAAACCACAGAGTCAGGAAGAGTATTCCAGACATTGACCACTCTGCTGCTGAAGTCATATTTCCTGCAATCATGTTTGGTGAAGTTTACCTTGAGTTTGTATCTATTGTGTGCTCTTGTATTGTTATGGTTGAAGCTGACATTGACAGGTAGGACATTGCAATGTATAATTTTATATACTATACTTAGATCGGACTGGAGACAGAGTAGTTCTTGGTTTTCTAGGTCTAGAATTTCAAGTCTGGTGGCATAAGGTATTCTGCAATGAGTAGAGGAGTGGAGAACTCTTCTTGTGAAATATTTTTGGACTTTCTCAACTGTATTAATATCAGATACATAATACGGGTTCCAGACTGATGAACTGTATTCAAGTATTGGTCTAGCAAATGTTTTGTATGCTCTAGTTAGTAGTGTGATATTACCAAAGAAAAAGCTATGCAGGGTTAGGTTAACAACTCTTAATGACTTTTTGGCTATGTAGTTACAGTGGGCTCTAGCACTTAGATCATTAGAGATGAGTACTCCAAGGTCCTTGATAAAGTTTGGATCATCATCTTGACTATTTTCAGCTTGTATTTTATTTTCTGATTTTTTTTGCCAATTTGTTGCCATTTATTTGTTGAGATTTGAAGTTGCCATTTGTTTGACCATTCTGATACATAGTTGAGGTCTTTTCAAAGGGTAGCAGTATTGTCAGTGGTGTAAATAGCTTTACATCATCGGCGAAGAGAACACAGTTGCTCTTAATATGATCACAGAGGTCATTTATGTAGAGTTTGAAGAGAGTTGGTCCTAGAACACTGCCTTGGGGGACACCACTGTTGACAAGTACAGAATTTGACAGGACTCTTCCAATTTTGACCATTTGTTGCCTATTTGACAGGAATGCTTCTATCCAGTTATGCAGTTGTCCAGAGATACCATAAGATTTTAGTTTTAGGAGTAGTTTGTCGTGTACCACTGAATCAAAGGTTTTATAGAAGTCTATGTAGATTGCGTCTATGCTTTGCCCTGATTGAGTTGTGTAGTCCATATGTTTTTGCAGTGTAAGAGTTGCAGATTATAGGGTAGTTTTTTTTTCTGAAACCAAATTGTTTGTTAGAGAGTAGGTTGTTTGTCTTTAAGTGGAGAATAATGGATTGGTTAATAATTGATTCCATGACTTTACAGGTGACACAGCATAAAGAGATTGGTCTATAATTTTCAACTAGGCTAGGGTCTCCCTTTTTGAAGATGGGGATGACTGTGGCCAGTGACCATAGGTTTGGCAAGGAGCTGGTCCTTAAAGATTTTTCAAAGATTATGCTTAGAGGTTTGACTATGGCAGTGGATAACTTTTTAAAGAAGTAGGCACATATTCCGTCTAGTCCAATAGATGAGACTGTTTTAGATTGTGTAGATCCCAGTAATGGCAACAAAGAATAAATCTGACCTGATCAAACTCACCCACTGGTAGCTTCTGGAAAACAAAAGAATTCTGATGAATATGCTCAAAATCTATATACTTCAGTGTACAAAGATTTTCTGTTGGAAATATCTGTTAAAAAATCTATACCTCACTGTACATAAAGGATTTACAATTAGCTATATAACATTGCAAAAGTAGCTGTAAAAAAGATATATCTATACAAGTTAAATGGATTATTGATAATAACTGTGTAAATGTGCAAACTATGCAACCAATAATTGGCTCTTTGTGTTTGGTAAATTATAGTAATTACATTGTGTACATTTTGTTAGTTATTTTTATGCTTGGAGAATTTAACTACGGCATACAGGGCATATTATCTACGTGTGTTCTCACACAATCTTATATAGATTCCTGTGATGTGAGCCTGGATAAGACTGGCTCACATTCTATAGCTGCAAGATCAAACATGGGTAGATAAGGAAAAGTAAAAAGGATGGATTGCCTGAGAAAGCTTTAGAAACTTGAGTAACAGAATAAAGGGAAGGGACTTTGGAGGTCCTCTAGTCCAACCCCCTGCTCAAGCAAGAGACTATATACCGTATAATAAGATGCATTTCAGTGGTGAGAAAAGTAAGATCTTGCACCTGAGCAGGAAAAACCAAATACACAGGTACAGAATAGGTGGTACTTGGCTCAAAAGAAGTAACTGTGAGAGAGATTTAGGTGTCTTAGTGGACCACCACATCAGTATGAGCCAGTAATGTGCTACAGCTGCCAAAAATATGAATGTAGTTCTGGGTTGCATCAATAGAGAGATAAAATCAAAATCACAAAAAGTGATATTACAAATTTAGATCACACTGGTGAGGCCACACTTGGAAACCTGCATGGGCTCTGATCACCATGATTAAAAAAAAAACCATGTTGAGACCCTAGAATGTATGTAGAGAAGAGCAACAAAGGCGATAAAGGTCTATGTCTAGCCTACTGAAGAGAAGGATTGGGGGGCATGACAACTGTCTTCCAAAACTTGAGGGACTGTTACAGAGAAGAGGCAATTGACTTATTCTCCAAAGTATCAGAGAGCTGGACAAGAAGTAATGGGCAGAAGCTAGTTAAAGTTAAAATACAACACAGAAAGAGAAATTTTCTGACAGTGAAAACAATGGAATAAGCTTCCTTTCCAGAATTATAGGAACTTCATCACTGGAGTTTTTCAAGAATAAACCAGACTGACATAGCAAAAGGCTCCTGCCTTGAGCAGAGTGTTGGACTAGAAGACCCTTCCAGCCCTATGATTTTATGTTCTATATTCTAAGCCACTAATATATCTCAATGATCTTTTAAAATAAAGACTCTTATACTGCACCTTTGAAAATGCTTACTGCTCAGAAAATCAGGTTGGCTGTAACAGCTTCCATTGTCCCAAAGGTGCTTTTTCAAGAGGCAACTACACTTTCTGCTTTTTCTTTGAAGACATTCCAATAAGTTTGTTCAGCTCTGACTGGATGGTGGGGAATGGAAGGATTTATACTCCTTGCAAACAACTGGTCAATTGCATTATTTTAGTGAGTCATTTAAGCCACCTGGAGGTTCATCTGTGTTCTCAGGGTCACCGGAGTAGTGCAAATGGGTGTGGAGTCTTCTTGGAACTGTTGAAAAGACTGGAGATAGATGATGTTGTATTCTTCCTCCTCTGTTGAGAGAGGGCCATTCAATTTTGGCATAGATGCCCCCTCTTTCTTGATGTGTTTCATTTCTTTTTGTTTACAGAAAACCCACACATACAGTTCAATATCTACTTTTTGATTCCCACCACCCACTGGAGCACAAAATGTTCATCAGAATCAGAATAATCAGATCCCTACAGTACTGAGCTGAAGGTCTGCTTACCAGCAAAGATGGGAAAGAAAAAGAACTAAAACACATCAAGGAAGCCTTCAGAACATGTGGCTATCCCAAGTGGGCCTTCATCAAATCTCAAAAAAGAATGAGCAGGAGCTCCTTCATAACAGACAATGAAGAGAACAATAAACAAAGCAATGTTGTCATTCCATACGTTGCAAGAATATTGGAAAAGCTCAGGAGGATCTTCCACCAACACAAGATATATGCACACTTCAAATCCAAGAATACACTAAGGCAAGGCTAAAAAACCCAGACACAAACTGAGCAATGTGCTATATGGAGTACAATGCAGTGAGCCACATGCATATCTGTATATTGGGGAAACAAAACAACCACTTCATAAATTCATGGCACAACGTAGGAGAACAAACCCATCAGGATTAAAGTCAGCAGTCCATCTGCATTTTAAAAAGCAGAAAGTCCAATTGCCTCTTGAAAAAGGTTCTTTGGAAAATGACCTGGGATCTCCATAGACAACAACTTCCATTGTAATCAGAGCAGAACTTGAGAAAAAATCTATGTGGAGAGGGGAAATTTATCAGAAGGCTCTAAAAGGTTCCACATAAAACTGCATTTGGCAATAGTAGCTGCCACTCCTACCTATTACTTTTTCATCATATTTAGTTCCCATTTGCCTTAAATCAAATTTATTTTCCTTTTTTATTTTAACAATTTTGAATTAGAATCAAAGAAGTATGGAGAAGTTTTACATGACTCTTGTTGCTAAGGTAACACAGTTCCTCATGTGGAGTGACAATTTTTTGAAAGCTGCTCACATTAACTGAATAAGGGGAAGAATTTATAAAGAAAATAGTATATCCAAAACATTTAAAAGCTCTTACAATATCTGAAATGTTATAACATTCAAGACCAGTAGCTTTTTAAAAATGATTTCAAAATATAATATAAAGACTTGTGATAACAGCAGTATCCTAAATCATACTTCAAAGAGTGAATGCTACATGAATGCATCGGGGTACACAGGAATACATAAAGCTCCAAGCATAAAACAATTATTTATTTACTTATAATACACTTTGTCACGCTCCAGCATATAATTTTTATATATACTGCTGTTGCTCTCTAGCCCCATCTAGTGGCTGAAGGGACAAATACCGATCTATATTGTTTTGAAGCTGACCCAACCCCTCTAACCCATCAGCCTGCACTTTCAAAACAAGTACATGCTGGGAAGCCAGACTCCATTTTCCTTTAGCATTTGGAGGAGGCAGAAGCACAAGGAACAATCAAGGAAAAGAAATGCTCTCTAATGGTTTCTTTATTGTTATTATTCTCTGTGATTCCCTACAGATTTCATACTCACAAGACGATTCTGCTATGAATTAAGCAATATTTCTTTAAGGAGCAGCTTTCTGTAATGTCACACACACTCCCCCTTTTACAAACGCAGAGGAGATTCTAACACAGGCAGAAGCAATCTCCCCAAAGCAATTGATTACAACAAACCAACGGAGAAGAAAGAGACGGAGATGAGGTAAAAGTGTGGGGATTTTTAATAAGGAGGAAAAAACCCTCTCCCTTCAATCTTTTTGACTAATTTACATTCACTTGCTAATAAGATGGATGAAATACTCCTTTTAAATAAATGTAATTCTGACTTTTACAACTCAGCAGCTCTCTATTTCACTGAAACCTGGCTAAATGAAGAAATTGTTGACAACAGCATGAATATCCCAGGGTTTCAGATAATAAGAGCAGACAGGATCACAGAATCATCAGATAAAAAGAAGGGAGGAGACAGGAAGCAGCAGGTGAAGCTAGGCAGAATCACATCCAATACCTGTACAATTAGCACAGGGGGGCCCCAAGGCTGTGTGCTCTCTCCACTTCTCTTCTCCCTATATACCAATGACTGCATCTCAAATAATCCATCTGTTAAGCTACTGAAGTCTGCAGATGATACAACAGTGATTGGTCTCATTCAAGATGATGAATCCACATACAGATGGGAGGTTGTAAAACTAGCCTCATGGTGTGACCGGAACAATCTGGAACTGAACATACTCAAAACCATAGAAAGGGTGGTAGTCTTTAGGAGAAACCCTCCCACACTACCACCTCTTACAATACTAGACAACACAGTATCAACAGTAGAGACCTTCAAATTTCTAGGTTCTATCATATCTGAAGAGCTAAAATAGATACCTAACATCAAAAAGTCTCAAAAAAGCATAACAAATAATGTTCTTTCTGTGCCAACTCAGAAAGCTCAATCTGCTCAAGGAGCTGCTGATACAGTTCTACAGAGGAATTATTGAGTCTGTCATTTGCACCTCTATAACTGTCTGGTTTGGTTCTGCAACCTAACAAACAGGCACAGACTCCAATGGATAATTAGAACTGCAGAAAAAACAATTGCTACCAACCTGCCTTCTGTTGAGGACCTGTATACTGCACAAGTCACAAAGAGGGTTGTGAAAATATCTACAAACCCCTCACAACCTGGACATAAACTGTTTCAACTCCTACCTTCGAAATGATGCTATAGAGCACTGCACACCAGAACGACACAAGAACCATTTTTCCCCCGAATGCCATCACTCTGTTAAACAAATAATTCCCTCAACACTATCGAACTATTTACTAAGTCTGCATTACTATTACTATCAATCTCCAAATACCTATGCAAGGGTCCTCTTTGTAGACTTCAGTTCAGCATTGAATACCATCATTCCAGACACTCTCCTAAGTAAATTAAACCAACTAGCAGTACCTGAACACACTTGTAATTGGATCATAAGCTTCCTAACAGACAGCAAGCAGCAGGTGAAGCTAGGCAGAATCACATCCAATACCTGTATGATCAGCACAGCCCACCGCCCCCCAAGGCTGTGTGCTATCTCCACTTCTCTTCTCCCTATATACCAATGACTGCATCTCAAACGATCCATCTGTTAAAATACTGAAGTTTGCTGATGACACAACAGTGATTGGTCTCATTCAAGACAATGATGAATCTGCATACAGACAGGAGGTTATACAACTTGCCTCTGGTGTAACTGGAACAATCTGGAACTGAACACACTCAAAACCGTAGAAATGGTAGTAGATTTCTAACATCAAAAACGTCATCAAAAAAGCACAACAAAGAATGTTCTTTCTGCTCCAACTCAGAAAGCTCAAACTGCCCAAGGAGCTGCTGATACAGTTCTACAGAGGAATTATTGAGTCTATCATCTGCACCTCTATAACTGCCTGGTTTGGTTCTTCAACCCAACAGGACAGACACAGACTTCAGAGGATTACTAGGACTGCAGAAAAAACAATTACTACCCACCTGCCTTCAGTCGAGGACCTGTATACTGCACGAGTAAAAAAGAGGGCTGTGAAAATATTTACAGACCCCTCACATCCCAGACATAAACTGTTTCAACTCCTTCCCTCAAAATGACACTATAGAGCACTGCACACCAGAACAACTAGACACAAGAACAGTTTTTTCCCCGAAAGTCATCACGTTGCTAAACAAATAATTCCCTCAACACTGTTCAACTATTACAAAGTCTGCACTACTATTAATGTTAATCTTCTCATCACTCCTTATCACCCATCCCCTCCCACTTGTGATTGTAGGACTGTAACTTTGTCGCTTGTATCCTTACGATTTATATTGACTGTTTCCTAGTATGATTTGATTGTTGATTGTACCCTATGACTATCATTAAGTGTTGTACTTGATGATTTTTGATTCTTAACGAATGTATATTTCTTTATGTATACTGAGAGTATTTGCACCAAGACAAATTCCTTGTGTGTCCAATCACACTTGACCAATAAAGTATTCTATTCTATTCTATTCTATTCTATTCTATTCTATTCTAAAAAAACCCTCCCATCATTCCTTATTACACATCCCCTCCCACTTGTGACTGTATGACTGTAACTTTGTTGCTTGTATCCTTACGATTTATATTGACTGTTTCCTAGTATGATTTGATTGTTTATTTGTACCCTATGAATATCATTAAGTGTTGTGCCTTATGATTCTTGACAAATGTATCTTTTCTTTTTATGTACACTGAGAGCATATGTACCAAGACAATCACACTTGGCCAATAAAGAATTCATTCATTCATTCATTCATTCACAAGGAACAATTTAGTCTAATCTGTGGCACATGTTCATCCAAGGAAAACCCACATCCCACATACACAGAATCACTGGTGAGATTTAAATTACTTGTATTTATTATTATGTTCAGCAACAACTCAAATCACCTCTGAGGTGATTTAGGTCCATTTAAGATCTCTCTGACAGCTGGATTTTGATGGTCTCACAGAGTCTTCTGTGAGGCATGTCAACAGGGCAGGGCTGTAATGTCAGCCCTGCCCTGTTCTTTAATAAAGCATCCAGATCTATGCACATGGTCTGTTTTATGAGAGGATAGGTGGGTTTAGCTGCATGATGAGCTGCACATAGAGTAATGTGTAATGAAGACAGAACACACTTGGTCTTTACGAAATGTGATTGCTTGCTTCGAAGAGAATAAAAAAATACAACAAAATAGATTTCCAGTAATATAGATTACATGTCGAATTCCACTCCATGATTTATAAGATGTTTGCCATGGTTAGAAGCTATATGACCGTAAAAAATAGCAGAAGAAAAAATAACACAATACTTGGAAAAAGCCAACCTACTAAATATGTTGGAAATGGTGAAGAATACATTGAATGAAAGAATAACTCTAACGAGCTCCCCCCTCACCTCTCCACTGACTGTGCGATTGGAATTCTACCTGGTGCCAAATTCTCCAAACCAAAGGTGTATAGCATGTCCCCCAGGGAGCTGAAAGAATGGAGGGCATTCATTGACAAGAACCTAGAGAGGGGTTTCATTGAGTCGGCCAAACTAAAGGTCGCAGCCCCAGTATTGTTTAGAGAAAAAAAGACTGTGTCTTTACATGGACTATAGGAACTTAAGCATACTGAGTGTGGAGAACATGTACCCACTCCCCCCTTATGTTAGCACACTTCTCTAAAGGGAAAATTTTCTCAAAACTGGACTTGAGAGAGGCTTATTATTGAATCAGAATAAGGGAAGGGGACGAATGGAAAATGGCATTTAACTCTCCCCTTGGCTGCTATCAATTCAAAGTGCTCCTTTTTGGGTTACAGGCCCCCCCCAGCAGTCTATGCAATTGATAATTGAAGTACTACATGGATATTTATATAAAGGGGTCCCGGTTTATCTGAATGACATTTTAATATATACTGAAAAAAAAGAAGAGCATGTAAAACTGGTTCAGGCTGTTCTAAACAAACTCCGCTCAGCCAAACTTTATGCCAAACTCTCAAAATGCAAATTCCACCAAGAAAAAAATGACTACTTGGGGCACCACATCTCACACCAGGGCATAAAAATGGACCCCCCCAAAAGTACAGGCTGTGATTGATTGGGCACTGCCTTGTATACATAAGTAGTTACAAAGTTTCCTGGGATTTGCCAATTTTTACCACCAGATTATTCTCGCTTTTGCACAAATTACCCTCCCCATAATCAACCTCCTAAAGACAAAGGGGAGGGTAACCCAAAACCAAAACAACTTTTAAAACTGGTCAAACAGCATTTGAAAAGCTTAAACAACTGTTCTTGGCAGAGCCAATCCTAGAGTACCCAGATACAGAGAAACTGTTCATCATACAAGCGAATGCTAGTGATGTGGCAATAGGGGCAATCCTGCTTTAAAAGAACAAGCAAGACCAACTACAGCTGTGCACTTACACATCCAAAAAACTGACTGAAACCGAACAAAGGCAGGCCATTTGGGAAAAAGAGGCTTATGCAGTATGCTGGGCACTTTTAACTTGGAGGCATTTCCTAGAAGGGAGCAAAATTCCTTTCAGGGTCTGGACTGATCACAAAAACCTAGAAGCCCTAAAAAAACCAAGAAAACTCTACCCAAAACAAGTGTGATGGGCACAATACTTTAAACATTTTGATTTTACCCTCAAATATCTCCCTGGGGAAAAAACTTCCTGGCAGACTCACTATCTAGAAAACCGCAATACAATAGTGTGAAACCAGATATAGTCAAGCCTATACTACAAAGTAATCAACTAGCTGCAAAAGTAATCACCAGAGCTCAAGCAAAACAGGAAATGCTGACAGATAATTCTACCATTCAGGCTTTTAAACAAGCCCTAACCAATGATGAATGGTTTTTGAGCCACAAAAACAGCTGCTTAATGAAAGACAATTTGGTCTGGGTGGGAGGGAAACTATATGTCCCACACAGCCAGAGACTACACCTCATGGCAAGATGCC
This sequence comes from Pseudonaja textilis, assembly GCF_900518735.1. The sequence goes on along the minus strand of NW_020769367.1, from coordinate 6,113,880 downwards.
ATGACTCCAAATTGGCTGGACACTTTGGATTTGTAAAAACTTTATACCTGATTAAAAGGCAATTTTGGTGGCCACCACTAAAAAAAGGATATAGAAAGTTATGTGGCTAACTGCCCCACTTGTGCAGCAGCCAAAAAGTGGCAAGGAAAAATCCTGGGGCTTTTACAGACTGTAGCTGAAACTTCAGCTCCCAGGAGAGAGATTTCCATGGATTTCATTGTAGAACTGCTGGAGACCACAGGAAATACTGGGTTGTAAATCTGGGTTGTAACAAACCTGTTTGTTTGTTTGTTTGTTTGTTTTCAAAACAGGCACATTTTATCCCATGCCAAAAGATTCCAACTGTCAAAAGCTTAGCCAAATTGTTCCTAGTGCACATTTATCACCTTCATGGAGCCTCACAAAGGATCATTTCCGATAGCAGGGTCCAATTCATGTCAAAATTTTGGAGGGCATTCCTGAGCTTACTTGACACTGTCCAGCACTTAAGCTCCTCCCATCACCCTTGTACTAATGGCCAATCAGTAAGGACTAACTCAGTACTGGAGCAATATTTATGATGTTTTATTAATTATCAACAAGATAACTAGACTGACCTTTTGCCTTTTGCAGAAGTAGCATTCAACAACTCTGTACACTCAAGTACTGGTTTCATCCCTTTTAAGTAGCCAAAGGCCAATATTTTAGCCCTATGCCTGAACTACCCACAGAGGAACCCACCATCCCCTCCCTTAAGGAGTGGATAGACAATCTACAAAACACATGGCCAGTGGTTAGATTAGCATTGAAAGAAGCCAGAGAAGCTTTCAAAGCCCAGGCTGACAAGAAAAGAATGGAACCCAAACCCTTTCACATAGAGGATAAGGTCTATTTATCCACTTAATTCCTACAATCCTTACAATCATCCAAAAAATTAGGACCGAAGTTTATTGGACCTTTCCCTGTCACTCGGATTGTCAATCCAGTGACAGTGGACATTGCTTCTCCCACTTAGACAAGTTCACCCAGTGTTTCATATTAGCCTACTCAAACCAGAGGTTAGATTATAGATTAGATTACAGATTAACAGGGTTGGAAGGGACCTTGTAGGTCATCTAGTCCAACCCCCTGCACCCTACACCATTTCTGACAAATGGCAGTCCAATCTCTTCTGGAGAGTCTCAAGTGATGAAGCTCCCACAACTTCTGAAGGCAAGCTGTTCCATTGATTGATTGTTCTGTCAAAAAATTTATCCTTATTTCCAGGTTAAATCTCTCATTGTTCAGTTTCAATTCATTATTCCTTGTCTAGCCTACATGTGCCTTAGAAAATAGCTTGAACCCTTCCTCTCTGTGGTAGCCCCTCAAAATTGGAACACTGCTATCATGTCTCCCCTCGTCCTTCTCTTCACTAGACTAGCTGTAAGCACAGGACATTTCCCCTTCAACTGAAAAAAATGAACTTCTGAAAGCTAGGTACTTCAAAATGAATTCTTTATTGAAAGGAAGTGATCCCAGTACTAGAAAAGCAGAATCTAAGATGCTTCCAGGCATACAGTAATAGAGAAAGGGAGTTAGAACCCCTCCCTTTATTCTGATGTGGATTTAGTCAAACAAAGAACCAACATGTTAATTCCCCCCCTTTTCTGGGAACATATCTTAGAAGAGTTTCCCAGGGAGTATCTTTCAGAGCTGGAATTTTTATGGTCCCTTTTCCTCTTGCTGTCTCTCTAAGAGGTGACAAGTTTCTAGACATTTGGCTCCAGTCCTCCAGTTGTATATCAGGTGCAAGTTATACAGATTCAATATAAGGTTTAAGATATTCAGGTTACATCAAAAAGGATTACTTGTACCAACTCCCCCCACCTTCTTCTTCCATTGAAGAATGGCAGATACAAGGATCTGACATATTGCCCTCCTCAAAAATTTGAGAAATCCACCTGGAAGACATAAAACATGTGTTACATTTACAACTTCGGATGGTTTGTGAGAGTATTTCAGGTGGAACTTTTGTAGTAATGTGGGTGCTTTTACATGTCGTTTGGCTACCCACTCATTCTCTGAGGAAGGAAGGTGTTTCCAAGCTACTAAATATTGTGTGGATCCACGGTGAGTGCACAAATCAATGATATCATTAATTTCAAAATGTTGTTCCCCATGTGCCATAATGGGAGTTGGAGATGTGGGAAGTGGGGGGTCTAAGGTTTGAAGTGATCTCTGGTTTGAGTAAGCTACAGTGAAATACTGGATGAACCTGTCTAAGTGTTTTGGGAAGTAGAAGCTCTACCGTAACAGGATTAATAATTCTGGAGATGGAAAATGGCCCAATGAATTTAGGTCACAGTTTCTTAGAGGATTGCAATGAATTTAGGAATTTTGTAGACAAATATACGCGGTCCCCAACTTTGAATGGTTTAGGATCACAACGTTTTTTTGTCCGCCTGAGCTTTAAAACCTGCTCTAGCTTCTTGTAAGGCTAGTCTGACCACCGGTCAAGTGGTTTACAAATTTTTTATCCACTTCCTAAGGGAGAGAATTTCAGGTTCCTTGGTAGGTAGCTCTGGCATGGGGTTGAATTCTTGGCCTGTGGCTACCTGGAATGGAGTGAAGCCAATGCTGCTGTGGACGAGTTGTTGTATGCTACCTCTGCAAAAGGAAGAAAGTCAGACCAATTGCCCTGTTGGTAATTAATAAAGCATCTTAAATATTGTTCTAATATGTTGTTAGATTGTTCTGCTCCGCCATTAGTCTGGGGGTGACTTGGACGACAACCCCTGGGTGGAGCCTAATAGGTTTAAAAACGCCCGCCAAAATGTGGATGTGAATTATAAACCCCTATCTGAGATAATCCGTTGGGGAGCTCCATGAAGACGATAAATGTGTATTAAAAACATCTTTGCCAATGCCTTGGCTGTTGGGATCTTTTGGCATGGTACAAAATGAATCTGTTTTGAAAAAAGATCAGTTACAACCCAAATAACAGTATTTCCTGCACTTTCAGGGAGTTCCACTATAAAGTCCATAGAGATCTCTTTCCAGGGTGCTGAAGCTTCTGCCACTGTTTGTAAGAGTCCAGGAGATTTTCCTTGCCCTCTTTTTGCAGCAGCACAGATGGGGCAATTAGCAACATAGTTTTCAATGTCCTTTTTGAGAGATGGCCACCAAATTGTCTTTTGATGAGATGCAGCGTTTTTACAAAAACAAAGTTTCCCGCTATATTTGAGATGTGGCATCGTTTCATGAGGTCCTCTGGCTGGCAGGGACGTAAAGTTTGTTTTCTACCCAGGCTAGACCATCTTTGAGTAAGCAAATGTTTTTCTTAGCCTGGAGCCAGTCATCCTTAAGTAGTGCCTCCTTAAATATTGAAGTTGTTGCACTGTCAGTCAGTGATTTTTCTCTTGTGCCCGGATGATTACTTTGGCTGCAAGTTGGGTTGGTTGGATCATGGGTTTTATAACTTCAATCTTTTTGCTGTTGTATTGGGGTGTCCTGGACAGGGCATCTGCCAAGAAACTTTTTCCCCCTGGGAGATATTTGAGAGTGAAATTTAACCATTTAAAGTATTGAGCCCACCTTACTTATTTTCCTGAAAGTTTCCGTGGAGTTTTCAGGGTTCCTAGATTTTTATGATCAGTCCAGACTTCAAAGGGGATTTGGTTCCCTTCTAGGAAATGTCTCCATGTGAGGAGTGCCCATTGCAAAGCATATGCCTGTTTCTCCCATATGGCCCATCTTTGCTCTGTTCCTGTCAGTTTCTTGGAAGTATAAGCATATGGTTGTAGCTGTCCACGTCCATTCTTTTGGAGTAGAACTGCTCCAACTGCTACATCGCTAGCATCTGCTTGGATGACAAATGGTTGTTCAGGGTCTGGGTGTTTCAGGATTGGTTCTACTGAGAACAGTTGTTTAAGTTTTTCAAATGCCACTTGGCATTCCATCATCCAGGTAAGGAGTTGCCTCGGTTTGGGTTTCTCCCCCCCTTTCATTTTTAACAAGTTTGAGATATGAAGGGCGATATTCACAAAAGCTGGAATGAACTGGGGGTAAAAGTTTGCAAAGCCCAGGAAGCTTTGCAGTTGTTTGCAAGTATGGAGCGGCTCCCAATCGATGACAGCTTTTACTTTTTGTGGGTCCATCTCTATTCCCTTGTGGGATATTCTATATCCTAGGTAGTCAATTTTTTCTTGATGGAACTCACACTTAGAGAGTTTTGCATATAGTTTGGTGCTTTGGAGTTTTGTGAGAACTGCTCGGAGTAATTTGGTGTGTTCTTCTTTTGTCTCAGTGTAGATTAAAATATCAAGATAAACGAGAACTCCTTAATACAAACATTCATGGAGGGTCTCATTAATTAATTGCATGAACATGGCAGGGGCTCCTTGCAGTCCAAAGGGGAGCACTTTAAATTGGTAGCATCCCAGTGGGGTGTTAAAAGCCATCTTCCACTCATCCCCCTCCCTTATTCTGATGCGGTAGTATACCTCTCATAGGTCTAACTTTGAAAACAAATTTTTTTCAAGCTTCCCAGAAGTAGGTTGTGGTCTACCTTGTTGAATGCCTTGCTAAAGTCTAAGTATATTATATTTTACTGGTCAACTAATTTAATCACTAGGTTGAAAAATGAAATATGATTGGTTTGGCATGATCTATCTTTCACAAACCTGTGCTGACTGCTAGTTATTACTTTACTTATTTCTAGAAGTTGGCAGATCTGTCTTTGTATTATCTTTTCCAGAATCTTCCTGGGTATTGATGTTAGGCTGATTGGTCTGTAGTTTCCTGGGTCTCTTTTTCCCCCCTTTTTGAAGATGGGAACCACATCAGCTCTTTTCCAGTCCTCTGATAGTTCTTCAGTGCTCCAGGATTTTTGAAAGATGTGGTGCAGTGGTTCTAATATTTTTTTGCTTATTTATCTTTTGTTTCTAGTCTGTCTTTTACAGTTATGTTTTTGGTAAGTTGGGCTATAGCCGTGATGGCAAACCTATGGCATGCATGCCAGAAGTGGCACACAGAGCCATCTCTGCTGGCAAGTGAGCCGTTGCCCCGGATCAGGTCCACTGTGCATGTGCACATGCCTCCCTCCAGCCAGCTGATTGTCGGATATCTGCCACACATGTGTGGGGGGCAGGGACACGGGAGGTGTGCATGCATGCACAGAGGCACAGGGCACACATGGGGAGGTTGTGCGCACATGCGTAGAGGTCAGGGGGTTGTGCATGTATTGCATTGTGGGTGTAGGCACACGTGCAAGCACACACTTTCAGTACACGATGACGAAAAGGTTAGCCATCACTGGGCTATAGTTTCTTTTTGCGTGAAGACCAATCACCTCCCCACTCAGACCACATGCTTCTACACCACCTACTCCTATATGGTGGAGGGTGAACAACACTTTGAAATCAAAGAAATCCTTGACTCTAGAATCCATCAAGGGAACACCCAATACTTAGTAGCTTGGAAACATCTACCCTCCTCCCAAAATGAATGGGTAGCTAAAGAACATGTTACAGCTCCTATATTGAAAAAAATTAACTGCCAATATCCCAACAAGCCCTGCTAACATACTATAATGGTCTTTTTCTATCTTTTTACAGGTGGATCTCTCCTTTTTTTAAGGAAGGCAGCATGTCAGATCCCTAAAGTGATACTGCCATTCAATTGGGAGAAGGGACGGCACCTCAAATGTGATTCTTTCTTATTTCCTCTGACAACTGCTATTTTATAACCTGTTTTTAACAAACCCATGTTGGCTCTTGGCTATTAGTTTGTTTGCTTCTAGGTGTTCGCTGATTCATTGCTTGATTATCTTTTCCAGAATATTCCCTGGTATTGAGGTCAGGCTAATAGGTCTGTAGTTTCCAGGATCCCTTTTTTGACCTCTTTTCCAATCCTCTGGCAGTTTCCTGGTGCTACAGGATCTTTAAAAAATATAGTGGTTCTGAGATCTCATCTGCCAGTTCCTTCAGAACCTTCGGGTGTAAGACATCCGGTCCTGGTGATTTGAACTCGTCTAGGGTAGACAGATGGCTGTGCTGAGCTGGCTGTCGCAAGATGGCCATGGTGAGTTGACCGTGACAAGGCTGTGATAATGTCTACAACAAGTTGGTCATAGCAAGATGGCTGTGGTGAAGTGGCAGAAGCGAGTTTTCCTAGACCACTAAAGATATGGCACTGAAATAATCTCTTGCCCCTGAATGAAACAGTGTGCAATATCTTGCTGATTCTTTGCTGGTTCTTTTATTCTCTCAAATGAAATGGTGAGGGGGGATGTTGAGGGAACAAGTGAGATGACAGTCTGCTTCACCCTATATTTTAGTGTAGCTGGGGGGGGGGGGAGAAGAAATAGTTTTCATATAGCATTTTGCCTGTGTTTTCATCATAGAGAAATTAAAAATTCCCAGATCAAAATAATTGGTGCCACCAATGGAATTAGATAAGTGTTCTTGTTTGCATTCCACAAATCTATTTCACAGGGCTGTGGCAGGTGCAGACAATTTAATACACATAACCATTGCATCCATCAAGTCTTGCTCATTAAGCTCTCCAGAAAGTGGGTGGGCTACAAAATGCTGAGATAAAGAGACAAATTAACAAATTATATAGGTTCAAGTCTCTGCCCTCCTAAGCTTGTGGAACACAATAAAATTAATACATGCCACAGATATCTAAATAAACTTTAAGCAAAGTGCCATGTTACTAAGCCTTATTATCATGAGAGAAAACTAAAACAAATCGAAGGATCCGCACCCCTACCTCCTTGTCCCAAAGGTGTTTTTTCAAGAGACAACTGGATTGTCTGCAAACTAAGAAAGTCCAGTTGCTTCTTGTAGAAAGTTGGCACCCCCATCACCCAGAAGAATGAAATATTTTGAGAAATATTAAAAAGGCAGGAAATTATGTTTCTCTAAATGAGAAATAGAGAAACATGCTCTTAAAAGACAGGAGACAGACTCAGTCTTTCTTAATAACTCCAAAGAAACTGAGGAGGTCACCTTTTAAAAATGCAGATTTGGTAATCCATTCAAGACAGGATTAAAACCTCAAGAAAGCCAGCATCTAGGCTTAATTATATTTGTTAAACAAGATTAAAAACCCCAAGTCATTGCCAGCCTTTGTAAGACAAACTAATTAAAATCAAATAACAAAATACATAAAACAAGCCTCTAAATTACAAAATGCTGTAGAACAAACTGCATAAAAATCTATGTACTCATCAAACCAACTGGTCAGCTGTCTAGGACCTCAAACACATGTGGTCCTTGTTTGCCAATAAACCATCTTTCCAATCAGTGTTCATGTGTCCAGTGTCTTTCTCCCCATTTGGAACTGAACCAATGGATATTTCTTCCGACATTCTTGAAAAAAGCACCTTTGTGACAACATGACCTGGCCGACTGAAGAATCCCCATAGACAAGAGACTCCTGTACATGGTGAACTGACAAAGCACCCTTTTCCACCCAGGAGAAGCAATCCTTAGATCCATCTGCACCACTTAGAGATATCGGCTGTTCTCACTCACCTCACAAGATATCCTAAGGAAATCATCCAGATTTAAGGAAAGATTACATGCCCCCAGAAAGGCAGTAAAAAAACCAGTGCAAGCTTGCATCTTTCCTCTTAGAAGTACACCCCAAAAGGACAGTGTCAGGAACCACTAAACCAGTGTAAAAAGCTTAAAAAACTTTTCTCCTTTAAAAAAGTCAAGTCCCTCCAGAGCTCAGGTGACAGAAAGTCTGGGCTTACTAACAAGCACCAACTTCTGTTACAATGTAACAAGGCTTACCCAAGAGGTAGTTTCTGAAAATACTTCAAGATAAGCAGGATTAGGCTAGAAACACACCAGAATGTTTTCTTCCTGCCTTCCTGACAAAATTAGCCTGTACAATGGGAACAACAAAAGGCTGTTGGAAGGAGATTTCTTCCAACAACTGGTTCATCAAACTGCTCAGAAAGTTAACAAACTGTTCTGAAGTGGTGCGAATCGGCTTAATCCCACCACTGGTTAAAATGCAATATTGTAGGCTAATTCTGCTGACTTCCAGCTGTTTGATTCTCCCTGACTCAAGGTTGACTCAGCCTTCCAATCTTCCAACGTTGGTAAAATGAGGACCCAGATTGTTGGGAGCAATATACTGACTCTATAAACCACTTAGAGAGGGCTGCAAAGCACTGTGAAGTGGTATATATAAGTGGTATATATTGCTATTGCTATTATTTATTTGAACTGAGAATAAAGTATATTTATGCTATGTTGCAGATGGATCTATCACCTAACCATTAACTTTACCAGCCTGGCAGATTATGTTCAATTTTGTAAGCCCATTGTGTTAGTTTTTGACAAAGTAGACAAATTTATGAAAATAATTTTCATTTTTTTTTGCAGATACCTATAAACTTGGATTTCTTGGAAGCAGCCTATGCATACAATTAAAGCAGACTTTCCCCCATCTTCTTCTCTTTGTAGGACAACCCAAAGCCTAACAAAATGCTCTCAGATTGGGAGCCCTTACATTTGCCTCTGATTGGGAGCCCTTACATGCCTCCATTATGTTGGTGCATATAGCTGTCTGCCAAGTCTCTCCAGTTTGCACACCCTTTCTCAAAAAGAGGAGGGAGGTGCGTTATTATTTAAAAGGAATGCATATAGTTTCAACTTATTTCTTAACAGAATTAAAGGAGTAATGAAGGGGGAAACTATTTTACAAATGCACAAAGCATTAATTTTTCTTTCTGATTTAGAACTAAGGACTGCCTGTCCTTTTCCCACGCACACTTACTAGTGTTCTATATATTTAGACACCATGGAAAATGTCTAAAGGGCATTATTTTTGTTGTTTAAAATCATTCTAATTCCACAGCTTTCCCCCCTCCTCCTCCTCACACCTCCATTGAAAGCACTTCCATTCTTTCAACATGCAATATCTTGCTGATTCTTTGCTGGTTCTTTTTTTCTCTCAAACTAAATGGTGAGATGGGATGTTGAGGGAACAAGTGGGATGACAGCCTGCTTCACCCTGTATTTTAGTGTAGCTCGGGAAAAGAGAAATAGTTTTCATATAGTATTTTGTCCGTGTTTTCATGAGAGAGAAATGAAAAAAATCCTAGATCAAAATGGTCACCAATGGAATTAGATAAGTATTCTTGTTTGCATTCCACAAATCTATTTCACAGGGCTGTGGCAGGTACAACCAATTTAATACACATAACCATTGCATCCATCAAGTTTATACTTCTCTGCTTGCACTTTTGTTATCTCAGACACCAACAGAATTAGTGTATTCACTCTGTCTCATGCAATCCAGGAGGGTCCCATTTGGAGGCAAACATTTTTAAGAGTATATTTCAATATTTTTTACTATGATTATGATATACCATTACAAAACAAGAGAGCATTTGGAAGGTGAAGACAGCTTTTTCAAAATATCATGTCCCTTTGGAAGGAGTCTTTCCTGCAAGAACTCAAGCTTTTCTTACTGTCCTTTAAAGTGCCCCTTGACTTTTATTCTTCTCAAGGAAAATGATACTTTATTTCTTCATATATTTTTATATCTGATGGTTCAAAAGATAGAGCTCTGGAGTTGGGACATCTAGACTATTTCCATTTGGATTTATATTGGCATGGCACTGAGACTAGGAGAATCACCTTTGTCAATAACCTGAAACAGAACTTGGATAGGACATGTGCACCCAAACTGAGGCTCAAGTCAGTCAAGATGGAGTAGATATGAAATGATGTTGTAGTTTAGAAATGATGTTGAACTGGTTGCAAACTGGGGGTAAAACAACTGATCCATGAATGGGATAAGATGGCGAGGAAGTAACAGATAATAGAAAGAAAGCAGAACTTTTTAATTCATTCTTTGCATCTCTCTTCACACAAAAAGAAAATGCAACCAACTTACCAAAAACAGAGTCGTAAAAGACAAACTAGAAAAACAAATTAAAATAAACAAGAAAAAGATAAGAGAACTCTAGATTAATCCACTCTAGATTATTCAAATCACCAGGTCCAGATAGCTTACATTCCACAGTTCTGAAGGAACTGGCAGATATGATCTTGCAACTGTTGTACTTTGAAGTTCTTGGAGCGCTGGGAAATTATCTGAGGACTAGAAAAGAGATGATGTGGTTTCCATCTTCCAAAACAAACAAACAAAAAAACAACAACAGGAAACTATTGACCAACCAGCCTGACATCAATACCTGGGAAGATTCTGAAAAAGATAATCAAGAAAAAGCTCTGCGAACACCTAGAAGCAAGCAAGGTTATTATCAGAAGCCAACATGGATTCATCAAAACCAAATCATGCCAAACAAATCTTATTTAATTATTTGACAAAGTGCCTAAATTAGTGGACCAGCAAAACGTTGTGGACATAGTATACTTGGATTTCAATAAGGCATCTGACAAAGTAGACAACAACCTACTTCTTGGTAAACTAGAAAAATGTGGAATAGATACCACCACCAGATGGACGTGTAATTGGGTAACAAACCATATTCAGTGTGTAGTCATTAATGGAACTATATCCAATAGAGGGAAGTAAGCAGTAGGGTAGTCCAAGGTTCCATATTAGACCCAGTTCTCTTCAATATCATCATAAATTATCTAAATGAGGGAATAGAAGGGGAATTGCAGATGACACTAAACTGGCAGGAATAGTCAATACTCCAGAAGATCAGCTCAAGACTTGAACACAGGGCCCAATCTAACAAAATGAAATTCAATGGAGCGAAAAGCAGGTTTTCACACTTAGGCAAGAAAAACCAAATACAAATTAGGTGAAACCTGGCTTAGTAGCAGTAACTGTGAAAGGGATCCTCCAGTCCTAGATGACAATCAGATAAACATGACTTAGCGATGTACAGCAGATGTAAAAAAAAAAAGCCAGTGCAATCCTAGATTGCATTAATAGAGGGATAGAATCAAGCTCACATGAAGTATTAGTACCATTTTATAAAGGCTTAGTAAGACCACACTTGGAATAATGCCAATAGTTTGGTCACCAAAAAAAGTTGAGATTCTGGAAAGCGTGCAGAGAGAGTGACAACAATGATTAGGGACTGGAGACTAAAACATATGAAGAATAGTTGCAGAAATTGGATATATCTAGTCTAATGAAAAAAGAACTAAGGGAGACAATAGCAATTTTTCAATATTTGAGTGCCTGTCACAAAATAATTAATCTAGGTGGCACAGTGGTTAGAGTGCTGTACTGCAGGCTACTTCTGTTGACTATTGGCTGACTACAATTTGGCAGTTCAAATCCCACCAGGCTCAAGGCTGACTCAGCCTTCCATCCTTCCGAAGTGGGTAAAATGAGGACCCAGATTGTTGGGGGAAATATCCTGACTCTGTAAAACCACTTAGAGAAAGTTGTAAAGCACTATAAAGTGGTATATAAATCTAAGTGCTATTGCTATTGCTAATCAGTGGAATGGTTTGCCTTCAGAAGTTGTGGCTGCTCCATCATTGGAGGCTTTTAAGAAGAGACTGGACAGCCATTTTTCTGAAATGGTGTAGGGCAGGGCTATCAAACTCCTGGCTCATAGGCCGGATGTGTCACGTGCTGGCCATGCCCATGCCCAGTTTAGCGAAGGGGGAAAAAGTCCTGATACATCACGTGATGCCACCACGAAGGTTTGACACCCTGGTGTAGGGTCTCCTGCTCAAGCAGGGTCCCTTCTAACTCTGTTATTCTATTCTTCTATATCATATGACCGAAAACGGTAAAATAGTGTCTCCTTGGGCATTAAAAATGAAAAAATAAAAACCATACTTGTAAAACATTATTCTTAGTTCTGAAGTGGCAACCTTTTCTGCGTACTATCCTATTTCAGCTCTGCTGACAGAAAGGAGATATAGATCATTTTGAAATATATGGTACACATTGGCTCAGTTGAAAGGGCAGCCCTTTTTCTGCAAACTATCCAATAAACCTCAGAGGTCAGCATGCAACTTTGTCTCACATAAACAAGAATTGACATGACATAACTGAGAAAGTGTATTTTGGAAGTGAAGCAGAAAATGTACCCTAATGCCATTTTCAATGTGAAGGGGGATTAATAAGAATAAAATCATCCACTTATAACTTTCACAGTTGCATGCCCATTCTGGTGATAAGGCAAGCAAGGAGTAGATTTGTTAAGATGATTCGTTGGTTAGGCTTCTAATGAATATACTATTCTAAATAAAAAGCATTGTGTTACAAGATAAACATGCAGAGCTATTTAATTTTCCTGTCTTCACAGAGAAATGAGCCAGAAAGCAGCTACAAAAGAGATGTTATTTATAGAGCATACTTTGCCACTGGTAATAGCTGTCAGCCTCAGATCCATCTTGATTCAGATTCTGAGCTGCCACAGCAGAAGATGGGAAGGCTGTAGGAGGGGGAGAGTAGCGAAGAGAGTATAGCCACAACAACATTCTTTCACCAGAGATCAAGGACAAGTTACTGGCATCTGGAGGGGAGTGACTGGAATTTGGCGGTTGCTGAGACAGGAGATTGATTGGCTAATGTGACCTGGGAGTCACTAAATGGGGCAGGGTGTGAGTTTTAGTGTGGAGGGGGAAAACACAGGAATTCAGATTCAGGTTTCCCCAGATGTGCTGGCATGACTTCTCTAATAAATTCTTACTTTGATGGACTTTGTCTCAGAGTTTTGAATTGTCTGGGGGGTTTACTTGGAACGCTGACATGAACCCAAATCTCCTTCTAAAGAAAATCCCAGCGGCTTCCTGCAAAAGTGGTGCTGCTGTCCAGGGTCCTCAGCCCTGAATGCACCCTGACCTAAAGGGGGTGTAAAGACTCAGGAAAGATGGAGCAGGGAATGGGAACCTATGAAGGTGTTACTGGATCTGCTTCAGAGGATGTTTGCAAAGCTCTCTGCTATCCATCAGCTGTTGCAGTGGCAGAAGCAGAGGCAGCGAAGGCCAAACTCCAGAGCAGCACCCAACCCAAGGAGCCAGCCCTATGGCAGTCCCCGCCAGCCAGACTCACTGTGCAGCTAGATTTGAAGCCAGTGACAATAGTCCCAGGACCTCCAGGAGCATCAGGACAATTCGAGCAAGTGGTAGCCTTCGAGTTGAGGCCATTGAAATCCTGGAGCTTAGCAAGTCCAGGGAATGGAGACTCCAAAAATCATCACAGAACCAGTCGCTTGCCAGGTTACCTGAGAAGACTTATCAGCTGAGTGTGGGACCCACAGTTCAAATGTCCCCACACCTGATCCAGCCTGGTTGGATTCTAGCCCAGCCTACATTCAACTTTCCAGGGTCAGAGAGAATGGCAGTCCAAAACAGGGCTTTAGCTTCATTCCCACTCGGCACTGAGCCTCCCGCTTCAGGCTTGATCCATTGGAGCAGCAGCCCATCAGGATGCTGCAGCAGGGTGAATACCCCGGACCCTTGGGCCACTCGAGCCCAGGTACCAGAAGAGGAATGAGAAGTTTACCCAGGCATGCCCATCATCTCCCACCAGTATCTCCCACCGCTGAACAGATTCCACCCAGGTGGGCCTTTTACCCAGGCCAGGGGTGGATCCAGTACCAATGGATGCAGGCTCCTGTCCCACCACCAATCCCACCGGCTGCAGCTGCCCCCCAGCAGCGGCCCTGTAGTTCTTAGCTACCTTTGATGCCCCCTGGTAAAACTGGCCTATTTCCTAAACCGAATCTGGGCTCACATTGATCAATATGGGCTCAATACCAGTCAGACCAGGACATGATCTCAGTCATTGAAGAAAATATGAGAGAAGGGGAAGCAGCAAAATGGATTGCTCAACTCCATGACGAAGGAACCCCTGAGTTGGCCCCCCAAGGAGTTTGTGTGGGAGTTCAGAAGAGTGACTGGAAAATTATGAGGCTGGCCTGAGCAACTCTTTGTCCATTACTTTAAAGAAGTCCTGGATCAAGCGTGCAGAGCGGGGTGCCCAACCACAGCCAATATTGGTACCAGATGGCAGTTACCATGGACTTAGAAATTCACCTCCACTGAGATCGGCATCAGGGAAACCTTCTAAGCAGCTGTTGGGATGCAGGCCAGCCAGCAAGCCACCAGTAGAGGTGAGACCAGCGATAAGCCCCGGGGTCAAGTGCTTCAGATGCAGTCAGCAAGGCCACTGAGCCTTGGAATGCCTTGTACCGGCCCTATTCCCCAGGCAGAAACACCAATGGCAGCCAAGTCAAAGAAAATGCCTCGAAAGCCACCAGACAAGGGGAGGTTCACTCAGCAATCCGTGAAGGTCCCCCACTTGCAATCCGATGAAGGGGAAACTCTGACTCCAGAGATTATCGACTCCATCAGGAGTGGTGATGAAGACCTGACAGTATGTGGAGCCATCTGCCCTTTTGCCATAACATGTCGTATAGTAGTGCCCTAGATATAAGCCCATGGAGAGTTAGAGGCCATAATAGACACTAGATGCACCCAGTGTTTAATCAGCTCCCAGACTGTGAGAAATTTAGAAATAAAAACAATAACTCTGAAATGCCCTATCCACTTTGAACAAGTAGACAGTTTATTTATTGGAGGAGAGCCAATGACTTTGGTCACCGAACCTGTAAGGCTGGAGATGGGGTGGCACTGGGAAATGATACAATTTGTGGTCACCCCAAAAATGACCAAGGCACTCATCTTGGCTTGGCTTGGCTAGACAGATGGCCCCCACCATTACATGGGGATACAGCTATTGTAAGATAAGGATAGGCATCGGCTCCTTGCCACCCCTCCTGCAATTTGAGAACTGTCCATCTTTGGGATCCAGCGATCGCAGCCTGAAGGAGGGAGTGGCTCCACAGCGAAGATGCCATCCGGTTGCCTGCATGTACCCGAAGTGTACCAGCAGAAGTCTTCAGTGAAGAGGAGTGCAATGTACTCTCCCCCCCCCCCCGGCCCCTCTATTGTGTGATAGAATTCATCCCAGGGGCAAAACCACCAAAGCCAAAAATTTACTCAATGACCCCCTAAAGAAATGGATGGATTGAGGAAGTACATTGATGCCAACTTAGCAAGAGGATTCATCCAGCCCACCAAAGCTAGGGTCACAGACCCTGTATTGTTTAAAGAGAAGAAAGTTGGGGGTGAGGCTCTGCAGATTTTCGTGGGATAGACGCTGTTTGCATATAGAACTCTACCCCCTACCCCTCATGAAAAACATGCTCAACCCTCTGGTGTTTTCAAAGCTAGACCTTCGAGAAGCCTATTACCATGTGTGGATAAAAGAGGTTGATGAATGGAAAACATCACTCAATTGCCCGCTAGGCAGCTTCAAGTTTAAAGTCATGCCTTTTGGGCTATAGGGAGTCCCTGCAGTGTTTATGCAACTCATTAACAAGGTGCTGCATGAGCACCTGTACAAGGGAGTTCTAGTTTATTTGGACTATATTCTCATCTTCAATGAGACTATGGAGGAACATGTCAAACTAGTGCGACAAGTATTGAAAAAACTCCTAGATGCTAAGCTTTATGCCAAGCTGTCAAAGTGTGAGTTCCACAAGACCTCCCTAGACTATCTGGGCTATCAAGTGTCAAATGAGGGAATTGAAATGGACCCAGCCAAAGTTAAATCCATACTAAACTGGCAGACTCCTTGCACCTGTAAAGCTTCCTGGGGTTTGCAAACTTTTACCAGCAGTTCATTCCCACATTTGCTGAGACAGACCTGCCACTTATGGAACTATAACAAGGGGGATTGACCCCAAGCCCAAACCCAACCAACCTCTGAACTGGACACTTGAATATTTGAATAGCTTTTGAAGAGTTAAAGGGACTGTTTTCCAAAGAGCCAATCCTGCAACACCCTGACCCTGAATGCCCATTTGTAGTGCAAGTGGATGCCACCATTGTAGTGCAAGTGATGTCACCATTGCTGCAGTGCTTCTATAGGAAAACTCCCTGGGCCAATTGCAACCCTGCGCTTATGTGTCCAAAAAGCTCACCAACACTGAAAGGTGATGGCCATATGGGAGAAAGAGGCCTTTACAGTCAGATGGGCCCTCCTTTCTTGGATGAATTTCTTAGAGGGCAGCAAAGTGTCTTTCAAAGTCTGGACTGACCACAAAAACTTCGAGGCACTGAAGACCCTGAGAAAGCTGTCTCCTAAGCAAGTCCACTGGGTACAATACTTCAAATGCTTCAACTTTGAGCTGAAGCACATCCCAGGAGAGAAGAACAAATTAGCTGATGCTCTGTCAAGAAAACCTCAGTTTAACAGCCGACAGGAGGAAGTAGTACATGCAGTCATACCCCAATCTCAGCAATCTGCTCAAGTCACACCCGAAGCCTAGCCAGAAGATCCGATCACTGTGGAAATGAAGACTGCGCTTCCCACTGACCCATGGCTAAAAGACAACCCCAACATCCTAACACTACGTGATGGATTAGCTTGGAAAGGAACTAAGCTGTACATCCCTGCCAGCATGAGACTGAAAACATTGCAGTGCATTCATGACTCCCGGTTGGCTGGTCACTTTGGATTTCTAAAGACCCTTCATTTGGTGAGGAGGAAGTTTTGGTGGACAAAAATGAAGGCAGACATGGAGGACTATGTAAAAAGCTGTTCCCCATGTGCTGCCATGAAAACATGACCAGGGAAGCCACCTGGCCTGCTCCAACCTGTAGCTGATCCCAGCTGACCATGGGAAGAGATAGCTATGGATTTTATAGTTGAACTCCCAGAGAGCTGTGGAAACACCATCATTCAGACAGTGATTGATTTATTCTCTAAGCAAGCACATTTCACTGCTTGCTCTGGATTACCATCAACTAAGAAACTAACAAAAATGTTCATCAAGCAGATTTATAGGCTGTATGGAGTGCCCTGCCAGATCATTTCCGATCGAGGAGTCCAGTTACCATGAAGTTCTGGAAGGAGATCCTATGGGCCATTGGATCCTCCCAGGGATTGAGCTCTATTTTTCATCTGAGCACGAATGTGGCTGCACAATGGAAGAACACCGTGGTGGAACAGTACCTGAGATGTTACCTGAGAAGACCAACAAGATAATTGGGCCGATCTGCTACCTTTCGTGGAAGTAGCCTACAACCACACAGTCCAAAGTAGCACCGGGCTAACTCCTTTCCAAGTCACCAGTGGGATGGACTTTGTGCCTATGCCTGAGTTACCTAGAGAACCTCAACCTCAATGTCCCTAACCAAGTGGATGGACTTGTTAAATCAGGGGTGGGACAATACCAAGTGTGCCCTTGTCCAAGCCTCTGAGAAATACAAACATTAGGCAGATAAGCACCGATCAGCCCAAGCCCCCTTTAAAGTGGGAGATCAGGTCTACTTGTCCACTTGTCCTTTAATCTTAGATTAAAGTTGCCTACAAAGAAACCAGGTCCAAAATTCTTAGGATCATTTCCCATAGTGAAAGTGATAAATCTGGTAACTGTGCAACTACGTCTCCCTCGTTTGTTAGGGAAAGTTCATCCAGTATTTCTTAGTAGTTTATTGAAACTGGCTGTTAGCTCATAATTAAGACCAAGAGATCAACCCACTCCCAGGCAGTACAGGATGGGATGCATTATGAAGAAAACATTGGACTTTAGATAGGGGTTGATTACAATACCTAATCCATTGGAAGGGGTACCTTTTGTCTGATGCCACCTGGATGAAGAGTTGGGATGTAAAGGCAAATAGGTTGGTGAAACACTTTCACGGGAAATTTCCTGATAAGCCAAAGGTTCCCCCCCAGGGGACGGGGAGAGGTGATTAATTAGTTCTAATTCCTAACCTCCTGTCACTTGTCTCATTTCAGGGCATTCTCATTGCTTGAGGGGAGGCAGCCTGTCAGCATGAAATGTTGCAAGTACATTAGATAGTTGAAGAAGAAAAAAGGGCATTGGAAGAATATTTGAAAGGTAGTGAAAAAGATGCACTAAAACTAGTATGCTAGATACTGGAGAGACCAAAGTGGCCTATAAGAAAGATCAAATTAAGAACAGAAAGGAAGCATGGGAAGACAAAGCATTATATGGCCAGTACGTTAAAAAAATTAGCAGGGAACATAGATAATAATAAGACTAGACAATGGCTAAAAGGAGGAACATTGGAGAAAGAGACCAAGTGGCTTAATCTGGCTGCACAAGACCAAGCCCTAAGAACAAATGCATTCAAAGCCAGAATTGAGAAGACAGCAACAAAGAATCTAAGTGCTGCCTATGCAAAGAAACTGAAGAAACAGTGGGTCACCTGATTAGCTGCTTCAAGAAGATTGCCCAGACTGACTACAAGCAACAGCATAACAAGTTAGTAACAATGGTGCATTGGAAGATCTGCAAGACATATTATTTGCTTGCAAGAAAGAACCATTTTCACCCGAATCTTCAATAGATCACTAGAGATGTGCTATGTTCCTTCCTGCTTCAAACGCTCTACTATCATCCCAGTGCCAAGAAGCTGTCCATCAACGAACTGAATGACTACAGATCAGTTGCTCTAACATCTGTAGTTATGAAAATCTTTGAAAGGCTTGTGCTGTCCCACCTGAAAACCATCACGGATCCGTTGCTAGATCCCATGAAGTTTGCATACCGAGCAAATAAATCGACAGATGATGCTGTTAATATGGCTCTGCATAACATCCTACAACACCTTGAATCTCCAAATACCTATGCAAGAGTCCTCTTTGTAGACTTCAGTTCAGTATTCAATACCATCATTCCAGGCAGTCTTCTAAGTAAATTAAACCAACTAGTGGTACCTGAAGATACTTGTAAGTGGATCATAAGCTTCCTAACAGACAGGAAGCAACAAGTGAAGCTAGGCAGAATCACATCTGATACCTGTACAATTAACACAGCCCCCCCTCCCCCCCAAGGCTGTGTGCTTTCTCCACTTCTCTTCTCCCTATATACCAATGACTGCATCTCAAACGATCCATCTGTTAAAATACTGAAGTTTTTTGATGACACAACAGTGATTGGTCTCATTCAAGACAACGACAAATCCGCATACAGACAGGAGGTTATACAACTTGCCTCGTGGAGTAGCTGGAACAATCTGGAACTGAACACACTTAAAACCATAGAAATGGTGGTAGACTTTAGAAGAAATCCTCCCACACTACCACCTCTTACAATACTAGGCAACATAGTATCATCAGCAGAGACCTTCAAATTTCTAGGTTCTACTATATCACATGACCTAAAATGGACACCTAACATGAAAAACATCATCAAAAAAGCACAACAAAGAATGTTCTTTCTGTGCCAACTCAGAAAGCTCAAACTGTCCAAGGAGCTGTTGATGCAATTCTACAGATGAATTATTGAGTCTACCATCTGCACCTCTATAACTATCTGGTTTGGTTCTGCAACCCAACAGGACAGACACAGACTTCAGAGGATAATTAGGACTGCAGAAAAAACAATTACTATAAACCTGCCTTCAATTGAGAACCTGCACGAGTCAAAAAGAGGGCTGTAAAGAATCCTACATCCTGTTCTGAGAACTGCTCAGCTTACAAAATGTAACTGAAAATGTAAGCCCCACTCCACTGCAATTTCAAAGAGTATGGTTATTATTTTGTATAATTGTCATAGATCTATTAGCTCCATGCTTTAAATTATATGAATCTGGAAGGCAATAATAAAGTATTAGAGAAGTCTACCTGTTTTCACTCCTGGAGCCAAAGACATTTATTTAGCATCAGCAATAATCATTATACCCCAGGAAGAGAAGGGGGAAAATGTTTCATAATGCAATGTTGCATTTTTTAAAAAATAGGATCATAAAAACAAAAAGTTAAATATACTTATTCATGAATTATATTTGTGTACTCAGCATCACTCACCAACAGGGAAACCACCATCAATCGTTGTTCTTAATGTGTGGTGGGCATAGGTGACTGTGGAGAAGTATCACAGAGAGAAGTTTCTTTTATCTTTTAAGCTGTGCAAGTGGCAAGTTATTGCATAGAAACTCAAAAATAGTCTGAGCAATAGCTGGCACTCTTTAAATGAATTCTATGATGAAACGGCAAAGAAACAGCCATGTTTCTCTCTCCTACTTCACTGTGCAGTCCTTTCCCACTGTTAACAGCTTTTCACCCTAGTCCGGATCTCTGATCCAAGGAGACTTGGTCAGCACAAGCAGACTGGGTTCAAACAATTAAACAATATGACTTCCCAAAACAAAATGGTCCTGTAGAAAGAGTTAAAAGGATAAAAGAGGAGGTTGCTTCATCACTGGAGGCTTTCAATAAGAGATTGGACTGCCATTTGTCAGAAATGGTGTAGGGTCTCCTGCTTGGGTAGGAGGTTGGACCTACAAGATCCTTTCCAACTCTGTTAATCTAATCTAATACCAGCTTTAAGTGACCACAACATTTGGTTGATTTCACCTCTATGGTCCTGTCAGTACCACCATAAAATAGTCAATAAAGTGAATCACAACTTGAAATAAAAGGTTTTGGTAAGTTAATTTCCACTTCAAGTTCAAAGAAGCAAAAACAACATTTTAAAGACTTCCTTCCATGAATGTTCCATTATCCTGTATTATAACATTTTCATAAGTGACAAATATCAGTAATTTCAACTTTAAAGGTATTTTGGATTTTCTGATATAGCTTCAGAATTGGTTTGATTTCAGAAACAAACTGCATCATAAATGATTAGCCTGATAAAGATTACATTATTTGTATTGAGAAATCAAAACATGTTTAATATAATGCTTAAACATGTATTTTTGTTGATATGTATTAGACAATTCTATCTTTAATTTATACAATCACATAGAATATTAGACTTGGAAGGTACCTTTGGAGATCTTCTAGTCCAACCTCCTGCTTGAACAGGAATAATATTTATACAAATAATTGTTGAAACACCTTATAATAATCACTGACATCTAATTGACCTAAAATATCTATTCTGGAATCTGCCATGCTTTTTAATAAAACTTATTTTTAGAGTTTTTCATATTTAAATTTAAATATTTATGAAACATCATCAAATTACAATCTATATCCCAATAGCCCACAAATATATCTAGCTGCATGTAAATCAGGAAAAGGGCATTGGTGCTTACCTGATACGCCCGTTCTCTTTGAGCTGCGAAGAGCATCCAGTAGTGGGAGGTGCTTCAGTCTCTGCATTCATAGGCTGAGCTTGAATTGAGGAATGCTCCTCCTCCTCCACGTGATTCCTCCACAGCGTTCCCCAGTTTTGCAAAGACGAGAGCAAAAAAGGTGCTCTCATCCCTACTACCTAAAAAGGTTCCTTGGCCGAAACGAGGCCCCACCAGATGGAAAAAAGGGTGGGGCTGGATGCTCTTCGCAGCTCAAAGAGAACGGGCATATCAGGTAAGCACCAACGCCCTTTCTCCTATGAGCTGCTCAGAGCATCCAGTAGTGGGACATACCAAAGCTTGGCCTGTCCTATGGGAGGGACTCCGTCTGGTCTGGAATCTCCTCAGGGTCCCTCAGAACCCGTTGCAGAAACCGTCTGCCAAATGAGACCTCTGCGGATGCAAACACATCAATTTTATAGTGCCTGATGAAACACATCAATTTTGTAGTGCCTGCCCAAGTAGCCGCCCGGCAGATTTCGATTATTGGTGCCTGGGCAGCCCAAGCTGCTGAAGTTGCCGCACTCCTAGTTGAATGTGCAGATATGCCTCTGGGCACCTGCAGGGCCTGGGACTGATAAGACTTAGCTATAGCCACCCTGATCCAACAGCCTATAGTGGACGGTGACACCCTGTGACCTTGTGTTTTGGGCTGAAAGGAAAGGCCTCCGATTTTCTGAAGGACTCTGTGCGCCTGATATAGATTTGCAGAGCACGCCTTACATCAAGTTTGTGCCATTGCCTTTCCCTTTCCTGCAATGGTCTGGGACAAAAATTTGGAAAGATGAGCTCTTCGGCTCTATGGAAGGCTGAATTGACCTTGGGCAAAAAAGTGGGATTGGGACGGAGGATCACCCGATCGGCATGAAAGACACAGAGGTCTTGTCTGACAGATAAGGCTGCTATTTCCGATATGCGCTGAGCGGATGTAATGGCTACAAGGAAAACTACCTTGTATGTCAAAAATTGGAGGCTTGACTCCCTCAAAGGTTTGAAAGGCTCTTTGGTGAGAGAGAGGGACTTTGTTAAGGTCCCAAGTGGGGTAACGGTGCACTGCTGGAGGGCGTAAGTTGGTGGCCCCTCTAAGAAAGGCCCGTATACATGTGTGATGAGAGAGGGAACTGAAACCCTCACAAGAAAGAACTGATGTCAGTGCAGCTACCTGTCATCTCAGTGTATTAGGAGACAGCCCCTTGTCAAGTCCCTCCTGAAGGAATTCTAAAATCTGGGCAACAGAGGGGGAAACGGGGTTAATTTGAAACTTGCTGCACCATCTACAGAAAATGGCCCATGTGGCATTGTAAATTCGAATGGTTGAGGGCCGTCTGGCAGCTAGGATGGTGTCAATGACCTTGTTTCTCATTTCTCATTTCGCTCCTCAAACTGCTCTGCTCAACCTCCAGATGGTCAGTTGAAACCATTGAGGGTCCGGGTGTAGGAGGGGCCCCTGAGATAGAGAGATCCTGTCTGGTGGAATCCTCCAGGGAGGGGCCACTGAGAGAGTACGGAGATCTGCGAACCACGGCCGTCTGGGCCAGTGAGGTGCCACTAGGAGCAATTCCGCCTTCTCGTGGAGCAACTTCTGAATAACCCTGGGCACCAGAGCTAGAGGTAGGAATGCGTACAGGAGCCCTGTGGGCCATGGGCAGCGGAGTGCATTGTAATTCTCCGCCCCTTGGGATGGGTACCTTGAGAAGAATCTCAGGAGCTGGGCATTGAGGGGGGAGGCAAATAGGTCTACCACCAGTTGTCCGAATATCCTTGCTGCTTCTTTGAACAGGGATGGGTGGAGGCGCCACTCTGACTGGTCTATGGTGGCCCTGCTTAACCAGTCTGCTTGAGTATTTGATAGGCCTGAGATGTGCTCTGCCTTGATGGACAGAAGATTGTTCTCCGCCCAGCGACACAGGCGCTTGGCTTCCCTCATTAATTGTATTGATTGTGTGCCCCCCTGTTTGTTTATGTGGGCTTTGGCTGTCACGTTGTCTGTTAAAATGAGAATGTGCTGCCCGCGTACCTGGGGGAGGGAGCTGCACAGGGCCAGGTGCACAATGTGAAGCTCCAGCCAGTTTATGCTGCATGACTGTTCTATTGCAGACCATCTGCCCTGGGATGTGAGTGACTGGACGTGGGCGCCCCATCCGAATAGACTGGCATCTGTGGTGATAGTCAGTCTTTGAGGCTCCTTGAAGAAGCAGCCTTTGTTGATGACTGGTTTGGCCCACCAGAGAAGGGACGTGAGGACCTTGAGAGGTACCCAGATCGTGAGTTTGGAATTGCTTCAGCTGGATCTCTGGTACGGGAGCAGGAACCACTGGAGGGATCTGGTGTGAAGACGGGCCCAGGGAATAATAGAAGGGGCATTGGTTCTTACCTGATACGCTTCTCGTAGAGCTGCGTAGAGCATCCAGAGTGGGAGGTGCTCCAGTTTCGGCTCTCACAGGCTGAGCTTGAATTGAGGAACGCTCCTCCCCATCACGTGGTCCCTTGTAGCGTTCCCCAGTTTTGCGAAGACGAGAAGGAAAAGGCCTTATTCTCATCCTAACTAACGACTAATCCATTGGCCGAAACAAGATTCCCCACCAGACAGAAATAAAAGGGTGGGGCTGGATGCTCTACGCAGCTCTACGAGAAGAAGCGTATCAGGTAAGAACCAACGCCCCTTCTCCATAGAGCTGCTGTGAGCATCCAGAGTGGGACATACCAAAGCTTGGCAAGTCCTACGGGAGGGATCCCGTCTGGTTCGGAATCTCCTCTGGATCCTGAAGGACCCATTGTAGGACCCGCCTGCCAAAAGAGGCCTCGGCTGAGGTAAAAACATCGATTTTGTAATGCCTGATGAAAGGGGACGGGGATGCCCAGGTGGCAGCCTGGCAGATGTCGGTTATTGAAGCTTGCGTGGCCCCTGGTGGAGTGCGCAGTTATGCCGGGGGAGATAGGTAGGGCCTGTGTCTGGTATGCTTTTGATATAGCGGCCCTGATCCAGTGTCCAATAGTGGCAGGTGACCGAGCGACTTGGGTTGGAATGACAGAAATAATGCCTCTGACTTCCGGAAGGGCTGGGTGCGCCTGATGTAGATCCTCAGGGTGCGCCTCACATCAAGGGTGTGCCACTGTCTCTCCCTTTTCCGAGAAGGTCTAGGGCAGAAGTTCGGGAGGATGAGCTCCTGCGCTCTGTGGAAAGCTGAGTTAATCTTAGGTAAGAATGTGGGGTCGGGCTGGAGAACAGCCCTATTGGAATGGAACACGCATAGATCTTTTCTGATAGACAGGGCTGCTATCTCCGAGATCCGGCGGGCAGATGTGATAGCAATGAGAAATACAGCGTTGAGCATCAGGAACTGAAGGGAAGCCTCCCTGATGGGTTCAAAGGGAGGCTTGGTGAGTGAAACGAGAACCCTATTGAGGTCCCAGGTAGGATAACGGTGGACAGATGGGGGGTGTAGGTTGGAAGCTCCTTTAAGAAAGGCCCGGATACGGGGGTGGTGGGAGAGGGAACCCTCGCTACCAGTGGAAATAATGGTTGCCAGGGCAGCGACCTGCCATCTTAAGGTGTTAGGGGACAATCCCTTGTTAAGGCCCTCTTGGAGGAAATCCAGGACTTGTGCAATGGAGGGAGAGAGGGGATTGATCTGGAGTTTGTGGGACCAATTACAAAAGGCGACCCACATGGTGTTGTATATTCGTGTGGTTGAGGGCTGTCTGGCCGCCAGAATGGTGTCTATGACCTGGCTGGAGAACTTCTCCCTCCTTAAGCGGTCCCGCTCAACCTCCAGACGGCTAATTGGAGCCATTGGGGTTCCGGGTGTAGAAGTGGACCCTGAGACAGGGAAATCTTGTCGGGGGGGATCCTCCGGGGGGGGCCACTGAGAGATTGCGGAGGTCCGTGAACCACGGATGTCTGGGCCAATAGGGGGCAAGCAGAAGAACTTCTGCTTGCTCCAGGATTAGCTTGTGGATAACCCTGGGGATGAGGGCCAGAGGGGGGAAGGCGTAAAGAAGCCCTGGGGGCCAGGAGCAACGCAGGGCATTGTGGTTCTTCACCCCGTGAGAGGGGTACCTGGAGAAGAACCTTGGGAGCTGGGCATTGAGGGGGGATGCAAAGAGGTCCACTTTTGGAAGGCCGAAGATTGAGGCCGCCTCCCTGAATAGGGATGGGTGGAGACACCATTCCGCTTGGTCTAGGGTGGCTCTGCTGAGCCAATCCGCTTGGATGTTTAGCGCCCCCGAGATATGGTCTGCCTTGATGGATGAAAGGTTTGCTTCCACCCAGCGACAAAGGCGTTCGGCCTCCCTCATGAGCCAAATCGATTGGGTGCCCCCCTGCCTGTTGATATGGGCTTTGGCCATCACGTTGTCTGTGAGGACCAGGACGTGTTGCCTGCGTACCTGAGGGAGGAAACTGCGAAGTGCCAGGTAAACGGCATGGAGCTCCAACCAATTTATGCTGCAGAGTCGTTCTGTTGTCGATCATCTGCCCTGGGACAAGAGAGAGTGGACGTGTGCGCCCCATCCGAACAGGCTTGCGTCTGTAGTGAGGGTCAGCCTGTTGGGCTCTTTGAAGTAGTGGCCCTTGTTGATGGCCGATCTGGTCCACCAGAGGAGGGACGTAAGGACTCTTGGAGGAACTCTGACCATGAGCCTTGAGTTGCTCCTTCCTGATCACTGATACGGAAGCAGGAACCATTGAAGGGATCTGGTATGAAAACGGGCCCAGGGAACAATAGAGATGCATGAAACCATTTTGCCTAACAATTTTGACAAGTCCAACAAAGAAACCTTTTTTGAACGTCTAATGAGATTAACGGATTTTTGAATGCTAAGGAGTCTTTCTGGGGACAGGAAGACCAGCTCCTGAACAGTGTCAATCACCGCCTCCAGATGGGTTAACCGGGTAGAAGGGGAAAGGTGACTTTTTTTTCCAATTTATCAGGAACCCGTGGTCCTGGAGGGCAGAGAGAGTGATTCTGGTGTCTCTTTCTGCCTGATCTTTGGAGGGGGACAGGATGAGGATGTCATCCAGGTAGCAGTGGAGATGGCCTGGGAGGTTTCTCAGGTGGGCTGCCAGGGCCGCTAGGACCTTGGTGAAGGCCCTGGGGGCCGAGGACAGTCCGAAGGGAAGTGTGATGTACTGGAAGTGTTGTTTGTTATAGGAGAAACATAGGAACTTGTAGTGAGAGGGCCAAATTGCGATGTGCAAGTACGCCTCTGAAAGGTCAATTGAAGTGAGCCAGTCCCCTCGACTGGTTCCTAGAAGGATAGATTGTAACGTGTGCATTTTGAATTTGCGGAGAGACAGGAAGCGATTCAATCTTTTTAAGTCTAAGATCGCCCTCCAACTCCCCGAGTGCTTTGGCACTACAAACAGATGGGAATAGAAACCCCGTCCTCTTTGAATAGCCTTTATGTCAAGGAGGTGACTGATGGTGGCCTCCATGAGAGCACGCTTGGCAGGGTCTCTGGAGAGGGGAGAAGACATGAAGAAGTCGGGAGGGGGGGACTGGAACTCAAGGGCAAGACCAAAGCGAACAGTGTCTCTGACCCAGGCATCGGAGGTGGAGGCCTCCCATCGGTTGGCGAAGTACTTGAGGCGGCCACCGATGGGGAGGGAGTGGATTAAGTTATCTGGAGTGCTGAAAGGGCCTGCTCCCAGATCCCCGGAAGGGCCTTTTATAGGACCCACCCCTTCTGGACCTCTCAGCGGACTCAGCCCGATCTTGGGATGGGGGTGGCCGGTAGGAGGGAGATCTCTGGTATCTGGGGGGAAAAGAGGTCTGGAAGGAGGAATGAAAGGATCCTTGTCGAAAGGGCAGGGGGGCTCTGGGGTCAGACCTCCGAAAAAGAGAGGGGAGGTATTTGTGCTTGTTACGACTCTCGACCAGCAAGGGATCAAGGACCGGACCAAATAATTTACCTCCCAAAATGGGAGCGGATGCCAATTTCACCTTGTTCTTAATGTCCGCTTGCCAGTGGCGGAGCCAGAGCAAGCGGCGAGCTGTGACCTGTGATGATATGGGCCTGGTGGAGAATTTCACAGACTGGTAAGTGGCGTCGGCTGAGAACTCAGCCGCGGCCGTGAGCTTTGCAATGTCCTGGTGTGCCCTAAGATTGGACGCGGGGACATGTTGCTTTAGCTGGCGGAGCCATCTGATAGAGGATCTGGTGAAGAAAGATGCGGCCGTGGCCGATCTAATGGCCCAGGCATCAGATTGGTGAGCCTGGTGTAAGGCCAGCTTGGCTCGCTTGTCTTCTGGCTTCAGGGCCTCTAGAGCATCGCTAGGGGTCGAGGAAGAAGCCAAGCCCACGATGGGCTCGTTGACCGTGGGGGTGTCCAACAGGAGAGAGAAGTCAGGATCAAGGTTGAAAAACCTTTTGTCCTGACTGGAGGGGGCTGGAGGTGCCCCTGTAGAGGCCAGCTGTTTGGAGACCAGATCGGAAAAGATAGGTGGGACCGGAATGACCTCGGTCTCTACTACCGGCTGTCTAAAGATGGAGTCATCGCCCCCCCCCCCCCGAGGCTGCAGGAAGGGGCTCAGGGGGAGGCTGGGAGATCAGGCCAGAGATATTTTTGGCCTTGAATAGGATGGATTTGAAAAGATGCGGTTTGAACAACCCTACAAAGGCGGGCTGGTCAGGGGTGAGGCCTTCATCCTCTGACATCTCCCCCTCCATTGGGTCCGCCCCCGAGAGGGGTTCACTATAGATCATGGACCCCAATTCAAAGTCCTCTTCATCCCCGAATTGAATCGGGTCCCCTTGATCTTGTTCCTGCTCCTCCTCCTCTACCCCATGAGAAAGAGGGAGATCCCTCTGAGAGTGTACCTGACCATGTGAAATATCCGATCTGGGGAGAGATCTGACGGATGGAGACTGGACTTCAGGGGCCGCAGGCCGAGGGGCCGGACTGGCCATCTGCTGGACACCCTGCGCAATTCCATCCAGAATCTCATTTTCTCAGGGATTTCGACCATGGGATCCTCCTCTAGTTCCTCTTGGCGCAAGCCAGCAGCAATGGGAGTGAAGGTAGCTTCGGGGGCTTGTCTAGGCACCGGACCCGAAGATTGAGCAGGTGAGGGAGGAGGAGGGGGGGTTGGGTGGAGGTAGAGGGAGTAGCGGGAGGGAGGGTCAGAGGCACAGAGCATGACTCTCTAGACCGCCTATCTATTTCCCTCTCCAATGCCTTGTGGCATCTGAGGGCATCCTTCTGTGAGGCTTTGGAGGTCTCCTTTGCCTGTCTGTGCAGATAATGCGTTTTGGACTTGGCCTTCTGCCATCTGAAAAAAATGCTGGAAAAGAATTGTTTAGAATTAGTAAGAGACGGTTGGCTCGTCTAGTTTTGCGACCTGCACCAAGGCCGGGTGTCACAGCGGTTGTTTCACACACCCCTTTTGGTAAAAAAATTTTTGCTGATTTTTTATGGTTTGTTGTATTTATTCATTTATTTATTAATTGGTTTTTTTTTAATACCAGTCTGATATTATTGCAGTAATGTAACAAATACGAATATATATGGAAAAATATGAGCCTGTTGCTCTTTTGGTTTTATTTATTTATTTATTATTATTATTATTATTATTATTATTATTATTATTATTATTATTATTTAATTTGTTCCAGCGAAAGGGGGCTGCCCCAGGAAGGAGCAGCAGTTGCAAGGCACAAGTGGTAATTCAATTAGCTGAAAGGAATGCCAGAGGCCTGAGAAAAAATGAGTATTGGCCTACAGCAGCTGCCTCCCCAGACGAAGACCGGGGGGTTGAAAAGCTGCTACCTCGCCAGCTGAGCGGGGCTGCGGAAGCCAACGGACCTTGGGAAGGCTCGAGGACCCTTGAAAAACAACCCAGAGGGAATGAGCGATAGGCTTTAAGCAGTCCCTGGGGATCTGCTTAGTGAGATATATTGTCAACCTAGCTTGGTTTGTACTTTTAGAACGGCCCAAAATGGCGGCCGGCCATGAGGCGGTGCCCCAAAATGGCGGCTGCGAGCCGGCGCTGAGGGAGAGAGGCTATCAGCGGCGGAAATTACTCCCAACAGAGAAGGAGGCCTATGAGGGCCCGAAATGGGAGGAGAAGGGGGCAGTTAGCTCTCCCTTGGTGTATCGGCGTTCAGTGGGGGGGGAAACAACCGATCGGAGGCAGGAACAAAAGCGAAAGCACCAAGGTAAAACGGACGAAGCGGTAGCCGAGGGGGGGCGCCAGCAGCGCAAAGCGCTGGAATTCTGCCCAATTAAACCCCCCCCCAGGAGGGGAAAGAACGCTCCCCTAGGGAGGCTATAGACCCCAAGGTAAACTGCGCAGGAATAATAAAAATAAACAGTCCAACCTGGAAGTGAAGAAAGAATCCTGAGTCGGCCAAGAGCTCAGAGAAAACACAGCCTGACTGTCACGAGGCTGAGCTAAAACTGGGGAAAGCTACAAGGGACCACGTGATGGGGAGGAGCGTTCCTCAATTCAAGCTCAGCCTGTGAGAGCCGAGACTGGAGCACCTCCCACTCTGGATGCTCGCAGCAGCTCTATGGAGAAATGCATGATATCATTTTCCCCAATAATTTTGACAAATCCAGTAAGGCTACCCTCCTACGGCGCCTGATCTCCCTAACCAATTTTTGAATACTAAGTAGTCTATCTGAAGACAGATAGACCTTGCCTTCCATCGTGACTGCCCCTAAATGAGTTATTTGAGTAGATGGGGATAATTGGCTCTTCTTCCAATTTATGAGAAAACCATGTTCTTGGAGAGATGTTAAAGTGGCCTGGGTGTCCCTCACTGCTTGATGGGTAGAGGGGGACAGGATTAAAATGTCATCCAGGTAACATTGGAGATAAATGGGAATGTTCCTGAGATGGGCAGCTAGCGTAGCAAAGACCTTGGTAAAGGTCCTGGGGGCAGAGGCTAGTCCAAAGGGAAGGGCCACATATTTAAAGTGATTATTGTAGCAGAACCTTAAAAACTTGTAATGGGAAGGCCGAATGGCAATATGTAAGTACGCTTCTGTCAAGTCTATGGACGTGAGCACACCCCCTTGCCTGATGCCCAGCAGTATCGATTGCAGGGTGTGCATTTTGAATTTGCGGTATGTTAGGAAGCGGTTGAGTCATTTTAAATCTAAGATCGCTCTCCACCCCCCCCCCCAAGTATTTTGGTACAACAAAAAGGTGAGAGTAAAAGCCCCACCCTCATTGTTCGGACGGTACTGGTTGGATGGCTCTTATGTTTAGGAGATGCTGGATAGCGGAATCCATTAGATTAGGCTTGACCGGGTCTCTGGAAGGGGGGCATGACATAAAGAAATTTTGGGGAGTAGATTGAAACTAAAGGGAAAGCCCAAATCTAATGGTGTCCCTGACCAAGAGTCAGAGGTAGAGGAGTCCCATTGACTCGCGAACAACTTAAGAAGTCCGCCAATGGGGAGAGTGTCCCTTAACCTATCTCGGATGTCGGAAGGGCCTGCTTCCGGCTCCCCGAAAGGGCCTTTTATATTGACTGCCCCTCCGGCTCCTGTCTCCCGAATCAGCTCTATCCTGGGGTTGTCCTGACCTGAATGATGGGGGTCTCTGATACCTGGGGGAGAAGGGAGCCTGATAGAAGGGCCAAAAGGAACCTCTCCAAAAGGGCTGAGAAGTTATGAAGTCTGACCTTCGTGTAAGTGAAGGAAGATTTTTTTTCTTACTGCAGGTCTCCATCAGTAAGGGGTCCAGGGAAGGGCCAAACAATTTGTCTCCTACTATGGGGGAGGAAGCCAGCTTAGCTTTGTTCTTAAAGTCTGCTTGCCAGTGTCTGAGGCAGAGTAGATGGCGGGCTGTGACGTGAGATGTGATTGCCCTTGCAGAAAATGTAACTGCGTGGTATGTGGCATCAGCAGAGAATTCGGCTGCAGCAGTGAGCTTGGCAATGTCCTGGTGCGCCCTGATGTTGGATGTAGGGACATGTTGCTTGAGCTGACAAAGCCATCGAATGGATGACCTTGTGAAAAAGGATGCGGCTGTAGACGATCTGATGGCCCATGCGTCCAACTGATGAGCCCTGCGCAGGGCTAGCTCGGCCCGCTTTTCCTCTGGCTTTAGGGCCTCCAGCACATCAGTCGGAGTCGAGGAGGATGCCAGGCCCACTATGGGCTCGTCTACCTCGGGGGTGCTTAATAATTTTGAAAATTCCAGATCCAAATTAAAGTATTTTTGTCGTGACTAGAGGGGGCTGGGGGCACCACTGCAGACGCCAGTTGCTTTTGCACCAGATCGGCAAAGATGAGTGGAGCTGGGATAACCTCGGCCTCTACCACGGGCTGATTAAAGATTAGATCCTCTGGCCCCTCTGTTGAAGGCGCGGGGAGGTCTGTTGGTGATTGCTTACTTAGGCCTGAAATGTTCTTGGCCTTGAATAACAAGGATTTGAATAGGTGTGGCTTGAATAAGCTCACAAAGGCGGGCTGGTCAGGGATGAGCCCCTCATCCTCGGACATTTTGCCTTCTAGAGGGTCTGCCTCTGATAGGGGTTTGCTGTAGTGCATAGACCCCAAATCAAACTCGTCTGGTTCCATAAACTGATCCAATTCCCCCTCCCCCTCTTCCTCCTCCTCCTCCTCCCGCTCTTGAAGGGAGGTCTCCCTTTACAAGGGTACCTGAGCCTGATGTTGATCCGACCTGGACAGCGACCTTACTGAGTGAGACTCCTGGTCAGAAACCGCCGGATAATGACTAGGCCTGGTTGCTTGTTGGATTCCGGCTGCGATCCCTTGGTGAATAGCCAGCTCCATCCAGGATCTTATTCTTTCTGGAACCTCCTCAATGAGAGACTCCTCTTGACGGAGGCCAGCTGCTGTTGGGGTGAAGGTGGCTTCTGGAGCCCTTCTAGCTGGTGTTCCAGGAACCTGAGCCTGTTGTTTCTGTGAGGGCAAGCTGCGCCTGGATGAGATGGAAATATCTAGAGGAGGGGGGCGTTGAACAGAGGTAGAGGGACTGGAGGATGGAAGAACCGGAGGTACCTTGAGTGCTTCCTTAGTTCGCTTATCAATTTCCTTTTGCAGGGCCATGTGGCGCCTTAAGGCATCCCTCTGGGCAGCTTTGGAGGTCTCTTTAGCCTGCTTGCGCAAATGATGGATCTTGGCTTTTGCCTTCAATGAAGGTCCTCTAGAGGTGTTACCATCTGCCATTTCAATGTTTTATATATTGCAGTAATAGGCTAGAATTCAATATAAGGCAGTTGGCATGCCCAGGGTCCGATCTGAGGCAAGAACGGTTGCCCTGATCAAATATTTCACGTCTCCCCACCTTTTAATATATATATGTTTATATATATGTATATATATATATATGTGTGTGTGTGTGTGTGTGTGTGTGTGTGTGTGTAGCGTGTGTGTGTATATATATATATATAAACAAATGAGTTGTACCTCAGTGATAATATTTTTGTGAATTAAAATATTATACTGCCAAGATATATGATATTAATATTATGCTTGTAATGAAATATAGGATGGCTGGTGCAATTGTATCCCTGCTCCTGGGATAGAGTAGTTTGTAAGGTCAATTGCCAATGAGAAAGGAAAGAACAAACAAGCCAATCAGCCAAATTTTGAAACGCCTAAGGCCCAGTTAAAAATTAAAATTGGGGCCTTCAGCAGCCTTCCTGCACAGGCGGACACAAGGCCTGGGTGCTGCTGCTGCACCGCTGGAATTAAGCTGTGGGGTTGAGCCAACGAGTGTTAAAGATTGATCTCAAGTGCAATCTAGTCAGATGAGGATCAAAACTCTGAAAAGCCAGGCGGGAACCTGTTACTTCGAATTAACTTCCACTCACAGCACAGAAATTGAGGAAAAACAAAATGGCACGCAGCCACAAGGTGGCTCCCAAAATGGTGTCCGTCAGCACGTCATGCCTCTCAGGGGCATTTTACCCGCCTGGTAGAAATGAAGCCAAAGCTCTGACTACAGAGGCAGCCAGGGAAGGAAGAGATTAGCTTTTCTCCTCTCGAAAAAGGATGGCGTTCGAAGGTAGGGGGAAAAAACACGATATGACTCAGAACAGAGCAAAAAAAACAAGCCGCTAGGTAACAGACGAAGGGAAACGAAGCAGCAAACAAAAGGAGGCAGAGTGAGGGATTTTCCGGCTATGGGAGGTAGTGCGAAGTCCGCTACTGACCCTCCCTTCGCCTCCCTTGGGGGCGCTACTGCGCTTTCCCTTGGTGGCAAGACTGCCAAATTAAACAATTGCACAGAAGCTAAAGAGAAAGGGAACAATTCAAACCTGTGAAAACTCTATTTGAGACTGTGAGAATCAAAAAATCCTGGTTCGGCCAAGGAGAAATGTAAAGCACTGCCTGTCTCACACAAAGCTGAGCAAAAACTGGGGAACGCTGTGGAGGAGTCACGTGGAGGAGGAGGAGTGTTCCTCAATTCAAGCTCAGCCTATGAATGCAGAGACTGAAGTACCTCCCACTACTGGATGCTCTGAGCAGCTCATAGGAGAATGAAGGATCTTTTTCACTATAAGTCTATGGTTAATATTTTTATTGAGTTATAAATTAATATAAAATACAAAATGCAAAGTAAATAGGAAAACAGTGGAGAGGGAAAATGGAAGGAGAAGTGAAGGAAGATGAGGGGGGGGAAAGGAGCATTGACTTCTGATTCTTTTCACTATAAGTCTAATATACAGTCCTCTACATATGACAGAACATTTAATAAATCTTCAAAGTTACACATGATTCAAAAGGTAACAAACATTCAAATTACAATAGGCATGCCCAAAAGCTACATCTGACCCCATTTCAAAGTTACGATGGCTGCAAAAGCCCTGCAATCATTCAATGTTACAACCCACCACAGGGTCGCTGCAGCATCTTCCCAACTCTCACCCATCCCACTCCACACTAGAACCCTGCAGAATATCAGTCTGCTCTCCACACACCTATCACACACCATATTTACATTTTGAAACAGACCTAACAAAAGAGGAGGTGCACTGAATATAAAAGATTACTACATCTCTACAGAAATCCAAAACTAAGGATGACACCCTCCTACAATCCATATGGGTCAATATAAAAGAAAAAAAAGAATCACATCGCTATAGGTGTATACTACAGGCCACCCAACAAAGAAGAAGAAATATATGAACTTTTTGCTAATCTAATTCATGAATGCTTATAGGAAGTATACCACAATAGTAATAGGAAACTTTAACTACCCTGATATCAACTAGAAGTTAAACTCTGCAGCAAATGGGAGATTGAACAGATCCCTAACCAACCTAACTGACAACTTTGTCATTCAAAAGGTAAAGGAGAGAACTAGAGGAAAGGCATACTGGATCTAATTCTTACTAATAGAGAAGTGATAGAGGGAATTGAAATTGCCAGAACTTTGGACAAGAGTGACCACATCATATTGGAATTCAAGATAATGCAATCACCAGCAATAGAACATAATCCAATCAGTGTCTTAAACTTTAAAAGAGCTGATTTATCAAACTCTGAGAGAACCTAAGAAAGCTTCAATGGATCAAAATCCTAAAAGGGAAAATAACTCAAGAAGCATGGGAATGCTGAAAAATATGATCATAAGAGTCCAGTCCAGCACAATGCTACTGAAAAAGGAAAAACAAGAAATCCCAAAAAATCAGCATGGCTGCACAAAAATCTCTCTGTAAGTTGAAAGACAAAAAGGACAAGTACAAAAAATGTAAAGAGGGACATATAACTAAGGCAGACTATCAGCAGATAACCCGAATCTGCAAAGATAAACCAGATCTGACAACATCTAGAAATGAGTAAAACGTAATATCTAGAAGTCAGAATGGCGTTGTTAAAAACAGATTATTCCAAACCAATCTTATTTCATTTTTCAACATAGTGACTAAATATGTGACCAATGAAATACTATGGACATGAGCTTTTGGTGGTGATGTCATAGTGAAAGAGTGAAGGGAGAGCGGTCTCCATCCCTGGATCCCGTTCTTTCACTTTTGGGGGGACCTTTTGGGGCGTGAGGAGCCTGGAGAGCCAAGCAGAGAAGAGGGGAAGCCCAGACGATGGAAAGGCGAAGAGCGATTGCCAGCCAGCATGAAGGGAAACTCCTGAAACCCAAGGTGTAAGTGTCTGTCATATTACTATGGCAGACCCGAGGCCATGGTGGAACTGGAAATGAGAAGGAAGTGAGAAGATTATTAACAGAAAGTGTTATTGAAGTTGAAATCCCAAACTTGCAATAGTGGTGATTTGCCAAAAAGTAAGTTTTGATTTTGTTTCCTGGAAAAAGGAGCTCTGGTGAGGGGGGATAACCCCATAGAGTGGGCAGCGATACAGCAAGAATGAGCTGTGACTTAGCAGTTATTACAGACGGAAAGAGACTGAAGGAGAGGGGCTATAAATTTAAAGTGAGAGTTCTAGGAAAGCCAAAAGTTGAAAACTGAGACAAAATGAGAGTCGGTAGAAGACGAGAAGTTTTCTTTTTTGAAAAGACTTGAGAAGTTAGAGGTGGAGGAGGTAAAAAGACAGCGATAAGGTGAAGAGACGATTAGCTTGTTTCTTCTTCCTGGACGGAGGGCTTTAGTGGGACTTGTATGAAGAGGGGAGAAGGAGAAAGCAAAAGCTACCCGGGACGTGAGAGTGACATGAAGGAGGAAGAAATAGAAGAAGAAAGAGAAAGTGTTAGAAGGAAGGAGGAGGTAAAGTGGAATTGGAGAGACGTTGAAAGATTCAGAAGGGAAAGCCGGGACAACGGAAGTGAGGAAAAGCGAGGTATGGAGAGTGACTGAGCAATTGCTAAGTGGAAGGAGATGGCACAACACTAAGGGGAGCAGAGAAGACGACAATCTGATGAGTTGGACTGAAAGGTGAAAGAGGCTGTGAAGGAAACGAAGAAGGAACAAGTGGATTTATAAAAAGAGACTTGGGGGAGCATTAAGAAAAGGCGAGAGAGAGAAGAGATCGGACAGCTTTTTGGACTGAGATGGTGAGACCAGTGGGATGAGAAAGGAAAAAAAAAGTAGAGAACAGCATGTGAGCTGTAAACTTTAAGGACAACAAAAATAGGCTGGTATTGAAGGACAAGATTAAATTATATGATTATTGAATGAACTGAATGAACTGCAAATATTTGATTAT
The DNA here is from genome assembly GCF_900518735.1 of Pseudonaja textilis. The sequence continues at coordinate 6,077,724 of NW_020769367.1, read as the reverse complement.
TACTTTAATGTAAATTTGAACTTAAAACAAAAAAGGGTTTTTTTCTTTTTTTATCTTCTTCTGGGAAATATCTGATGTTATACTTATTTTGATTAAGTATTGATTATTGGGCTAAGAGAACATAGTGATAAATAAGTTTGACTATGATATTAAGACACTAAGAAGAATATATATTTAAGTGACTATATATAAGTTACAATTAGATGCCCCCTTTATTTTTGATAACAGTAATAGTGAGTAATTTGGTAGGTTATTGATTATATAGATTGACTTAATATACTGTGTATAGAAAGAGATAAAAAGGTTTTGCTTGGGTAAGATATATATAGACATACATAGATATAGACCTTGTGACTGATAAAGAGACAATAAGTAGAGATAAAGTTATATATTTATAACAAAGGGAATTGAAAAGTGGAAGGATTAAATTAGAAGTAAAAGATCAACCTAGAACATATTGTAAAGGGAACAATAAAGTAGGCAGAAATAAATAGAGTTTGAAAATAGTGCCATGATGTCAACTTGGAGAACGGCAAAGAAGATAGCATCCAGCCCAACACTGACAACTGCATCACCGGTGGGTCAAAAGACGATTGAGGGAATGTTAGGGGTAGAAAAACAGAGTGTGGCATCCAATATGCAAATGATACAGGCATCTTTAATGACTATCCAAGAAACTATGCTCAAAATACAGATAACAGATAAAGACACAAGAGAACATTTCACAAAATCACATGGAACTGAAAGGAAATATCAATAAATTAGAAGATAAGCTCGATACTATACAGCAAACAATTCAGAAGAATGAGCAGAAGCTGCAAGCAGTTGAACTTAGAACAGAATAGAATGAAAAGAAACTGGAATTAATGGACAATAAGATGATGATAATAAACAAGGGATTAGAAGAACATATTATATATCTGGAGATGAACCATGCCGCCTATTATTTGAGGTTCCAGAACATCATTGAGAGTAGGGATGAAGACCTGAATATGCTTATGGCAGACCCACTTGCACCAGCATTAAAAAGAGAGACCTGAGAGATTCTGCTAGAAATTGATGAGGCTTTATAGAGTCCAAACCAGTTATGCCCGATGCAACAGGCTGCCTAGGGAAGTTCATATCTGATTTGCCAGAAGACAGGTAAGCGATATAATATACAAGATAACATGAGATGAACCTCTGGTTTATAAAAATAAAGAAGTGCAAACTTTGAAACAGATCCCGAAGAAGATGTGTGAACTGAGAAAAGACTATAAGATCCTGGCAACACAACTTATTCAAAAGAATATAATGTTTCGATGGCTAGTCCCGGAAGGCATGTTGGTAACATGGCAGGAAAAGAGGATTAGAATAGCTAATTTGGACAAAGCGCAAAATCTATATGACCAGATTGGAGGAACAGAAGAAGAAAACAGCGGTAGAGAGGAGCTAGAGATGGAAAGTCAAGAGGAACAACAGCAAATTTTAAAAGAGAAAGAATTTGTAGATAAAATTAAGACAGAAATGGAACTATTGTTTAATAAAAATACAGTGGACCAAACATCATTACAGACAATATGGGATACAGCCAAAGCAGTCTTGCGGGGGCTGATAAAAGCATACACAGCCAAAAGAAACAAGGAAAGATGGCAAAACAGAATAAGCTGCATGAGGAGATTAAAGAGTTAGAAAGTAGACTACAAAAAAAACCCCACAAGATGAAAAAGTGAAGAGGGAGATGATTTTTACTAGGCATAAACTGAATATTATAAATCAGGAAGAGAGAGTTAAGGAGGTGAAAATGGAAAAACAGAACTTTTTCGAACACGCTAATAAACCAGGGAGGTGGCTAGCTCATAAATTAAGAACAGAAAGAAAGAGAAGACTGACACAAGAATTGGAAGATAATAATGGGAAATTAGAATATCGAATGGTAGAGAAAATTGTACAAAAATATTTTGAACAATTATATAAGGAAGATTGTATAAAACCTGAGAACATAAAACAATATTTGAAAATGGAAGACCTTCCAGAAATTAGAGAGGGACAGAAAGAGCTGCTAAATGAAGAAATAATAGTTATGGAATTAAAAAGGGCGGTCAAAAAGCAGAAAAACAATAAGACGCCAGGGCCAGATGGCTTCCCAGTGGAAGCGTATAAATGTATTTATGAATGTCTTGAACCAGTGATGTTGGCTGTGTTTGGATCTTGCCAAACTGCCTGACTCGTGGAGAGAAGTGAATATTTCACTAATCCCTAAAGAGGAACTATACCATAAGCAGATTAAAAATTATAGACCAATTTGACTTCTGAACGTAGATTATAAAGTATTTGCAACAATAATGTCTGAAAGGCCAAAAATTATACTTTATGAACTTATTCACATCGATCAGAATGGTTTTCCACTCTCTAGACAGATAAGAAATAATACAAGGGTAGTACTAAATGTACTGGAATATTATGAGGCCCACCCAGAAAAACAGGCAACGCTGATTTTCATAGATGCTCAAAAAGCGTTCGACAATCTCAGCAGGCAGTTCTTGATCCAACAGATGGGAAATATGGGATTTGAAACTAAATTTAAGAAAATGATAGGTACAATTTACTCAAACCAAAAAGCTAAGGTAATCATAAATGGGGAGACCATTGTGAATTTTAAGATAATGAAAGGTGCAAGGCAGGTATGTCCAATGTCACCTCTGCTTTTTATCTTGACTGTGGAAATCCTTTTGAATCAGATCAGACAAAGGAAGGAAATAATTGGATTGAAGAGTAAGAAAAATATAAGGTTCAGGCATTTGCGGATGACTTGGTTTTCTTTGTTGAAGAACCAGTGGAGTCAGGGATCTATTTATTACAAGAATTAGAAGAATATGGAGTGGTAGCAGGATTAAAAATTAATAAAGATAAAATGAAAATAACCAAAAATTTGATAAAAAGTCAGAAAAAAGAACTGGAAAGGAAATTGGGACTACAAAGTGTTAAAAAACTTAAATACCTAGGAATTTGGCTAACAGGAAAATGCTCTTCCATAAAAGAGGATAATTACATGAAACTACTTTTACATATAAAGAAAGATTTGAACAACTTGGAAAAATTACAATTATCACTATTAGGCCGAATAGTGGCTATAAAAATGAATATACTACCAAAATTATTATATTATTTCCTATAAAATTGGATAAGAATTTTTTTCAGGAATTAGATAAGATAGTTATGAAATTTACATGGATGGGGGGGAAAAGCATGAATAAAACTGAAGACGTTACAAGATAGTAGAACCAGAGGCAGCCTTGGACTCCCAAAATGGGAAACATATTACCAAGCAGCAATTTTACTATGGGTTAAAGAGTGGATAAATTTTAAAAATAAAAGAATCTTGGCAATAGAAGGTCATGACCTCCAAATTGGGTGGCATGCCTTCTTATGCCTTCACTCCTATTTCCATACACATTTGATAAGGGACTCACTATTACAAACATGGGAGAAAGTAAAGAAAAAGCATTATCTGAAAAGACCAAATTGGATCTCACCTATGGAAGCTATATTATATCCGAATATGAGGGATAGTAAAAAAATGAAATTTTGACAGACAAAGACATAAAATTTATAATACGCATGTACAATTATTTATTGGAGGTGGAACTAGAGGAAGAAATTGCCCAGGGATCAGTGATCACCTGGGCAAAAAATGTAGGCCATAATATAAATTTGGATGACTTGGACCGAGAACTGGAAGCTGACTTTGTCGACAGCATTTAAGGAAAACCAATACAAAATGTTTTGTAGATGGCACCTAGTGCCAGCAAGACTGGCGAAAATGTATCCAAATATGAAACCGGAATGTTGGAAGTGCAAACAAAAAAAGGAACGTTTCTCCATATGTGGTAGCAATGTATAGAGATTAAAAAATATTGGGAGATGGCTCTCAGAGATTACAAATTATAGATTGAAATTGAAATCAGAAACGTGTCTATTAGGTATGATTAAAAGGAATTTGAGCAAAGACAAAAGATACCTAAGTTGCATTAACAAAGCGATATAATCAACATCTTAACGGCAGCAAGAATCATCTTTGCACAAAGCTGGAAGAGCAACAAAATACCACCAGATGAAGCTTTAATTCAAAAAATAATGGACTGTGCAGAGCTAGACAAATTCACTATGGAATTAAAAGGCAAGGATGATCAAGAATATTATGTGATATGGGATAGGTGGTATGAATGGGTGAAGAATAAAGATGGAAATTGATGTATAGTTACAAAATGAGAAACATGTATATACAATGACACAAACACTGTTAATGGAAGTGAGAATTTTGTATTTTTGGTTTTTAAAGAATAAAAATTATTTTTAAAAAACAGAAATACTATGGACATAATATACTTAGACTTCAGCAAGGCATTCAACAAAGTAGACTACAATCTATTTCTTAGTAAGCTAGAAAAAAGTGGGATAGATAGCATCACCATCAGATGGATTTGTAACTGGCTAACAAAGCATACTCAATGAGTAGTTCTTAATGGTACTACATCTACATGGAGGGAAGTAAGCAGTGGGATACCACAAGGTTCCATCTTAGGCCCAGTACTCTTCAATATCTTCATAAATGACTTAGATGAAAGAAGGGGAACTTAGCAAATTTGCAGATGATACTAAGCTGGCAGGAATAGCCAACACCCTAGATGATAGGCTCCAGATCCAGACTTGAACATTGGGCCTTACCCAGCAAAATGAAATTCAGTGTAGAGAAAAGTAAAGTCTTACACTTAGGCAAGAAAAAACGAAAGTAGACTGGGTGAAACCAGGCTTAATAGCAGTAACGGTGAGAGGAATCTTGGAGTCTTAGTGCACAACCAATTAAATATGAGCCAACAGTGTGCAGTGGTAGCCAAAAAAGCCAATGCAATCCTAAATTGCATTAACAAAGGGATATAATCAAGATCAAATGAGGTTCTATGATGTTTGTCCATCGTGTTCAAAAAGGACCTTAATATCTAACAGGTTGTCCACAATGTGTCCGCAGGTGGCTGGTCAGGTCTATATGGATACAAAATGTTCTGCCACATGTCAGGCAGACATGTGTGGGCACCATTGTTGCAGCATTTGCAACTCTGGCTTTGCGGAGTGCTCGCTTCTCTTGTGCTATGGTTGTTCTTCTGTCCTTAGATATCTAGCAGCCTTGGTGGATCAGCATATCCCATGTGGTTTCCCAGGAGGTGATGTTGATATCTAGGGACTTTCAACATGAAAGACACTTTCCCTCTATCACTTCTTCTCTATTAGTAAGTGTTTTTGTATTGCTTCCTTAGTCCCCCATGCAATTGCTTTCCTTGAGATAGCCCACCATCAGAGGAGCTGTTTAGGGATGTGATGGTCTGGCATCCTTACAACATGGGCTGCCCAGCGTGTCTGGGTTTTCATCAGCAGGGTGTGAACTGAGGGCAGGCCTGCTCTGGAGAGGACTTCTGTGGGTGCTTCATCACTGGAAGTTTTTTTAAAAAGAGACTGGACAGTCACTTGTCTAAAATAGCATAAGGCCTCTTGCTTGAGTAATAGGTTGGACTAGAAGATCCCTTCCAGCGGAATCCCGATTGATCGATTCAGAGGTGGTATTCAGCAGTTCTGATCAATTCTGGAGAACCGGTAACGCCCACCAAGCCACGCCCACAGAACTCATAGTAAAAATTTGAATCCCACCACTGGATTGATTGATTGATTGATTGAAGCTATCCAGATCTCATGTTGTGGAAGGAGGTCAGGCCATGTGTTCTTCAGCAGCATAGCAGTGATTAAAATGAAGCTACCATTTCATAAGCTACCAGCTTATGGGCTGGGACAGAATGGCAGCTGCCAAACAAATTTGTTTTGCTGTGAGGTCTGCACAATGCTGCACAAAAATCTGAATGTTGCAAAAAGCTTCTGTAGCATTGTGCAGACCTTGTTAAGGCAGCAAAATGAAGCTGTTTGTTTTTGAACTTTGTAGCTGTGACTGAAAAGTGGCCACCAATTTGTGGATAGAACAAAATGTCAGCTGTTTTCAGAATTGTGCTATGCAGCTGTGTAAAGAAGCAACTAATTCCAGTGCTACAGAAGGCCTCAGAGTTCTTTAAAAGGTAAGTGAGGAAAAGGGTGTTTGACCTGGTGGTAGCCATGATAAGCATCCAGATAAGTCAAAGGGAAATTTACTGTATCCAATGTCAGTGCCAACTCTTTCAGGTACTTGACATCACTTTCTATTAGTTCTGAGTTTTTGGTCAAATTAAAACAACACATGCCATGAAATTCTTCACAGCCATAATTATGTCTCAATAATAATCAATGGCTGCTCGATTTTCAACCATTGCCTCTCTGACCTGCGTCAGTTCCCTGTTGTCCCAGTGTCCAAAACTTGGGATGTAGAATTTAGGCTTTTGATAAAGGTGATGCCAGGTTATTTATGTTTCTAGAGTTGCATACTGTGAGTCCTGGCACTCCAACTAGTGAGACTGCTAGCACCATATATTTTGTTTTAGAGAGTAGCACAGTTCACAAGTCACAGCCTGATGTCAGGGATTGAAGATCTCTCCTCTGTCATCTCTGTAGTGAAGGCATGTTAATGGTTAGCCATCCTACGGTGCATGGTTCCCTGTAGAGGTTACTGGTAGGTAAGAATAAGCTATTATTCCACACTGCAAGAACCATCGCAGGGGAAGCTTTATATAGCTGTATTTAAAGGGGATGGTTTCAGTGTAGTTGCAGATAAACTCAGTATTATGGAGGTTTTGGCACATTGAGACTTCGGGGATTTGGCAGCCTGTCATTTTGAAACACGTGGCTGTACTGATGACAGATAGTAAAGTACATGGTTGTGAGTAAGAAGTGCCTAAGCTTGGTGTGATTCTGTATGGTTTGTGGTCTGGAGCAGAGATCGCCAACCTTTTGGACCTCAGGGACCACCAAACTCATAATTTTAAATCCCGCGGGCCACTAATATGAATTTTGGCTGATGGTGGCTTGCTGACATTAGTGGGAAAGTCGGTCCCATATTCCAGAGCTGCAGTAGTCACAGGACTGGCCTGTGCACCAGTCTGCCATGGATGAGCTGCTCCAGGATGACCAAAGGGCCAGTCTTGTGACTACAGCAGCTCAGGAATATGGGACTGGCTCGTGGTGGGGTTGGAAATCTCCGCTGTAGGGGGTGGCACATGTAATGTGTAAATTTGCGGGTGGTGCAATGTGCAAAAAGCAGCACAGCCCTCACCAGCCAGGACGAGGTAATGGTGCTGTTGTGGCAAGAGGGGGGCGGCACAGGTGGACTGAAGCAGCAATGGAGATGGTTGGAAGGTGAGGGAGCACCGCTTTACTTGCATTTGCACAGCATCAGCATTCCACCTTCACTCGAGGAGCCCGGTCGAAGTTTCCTACACTGCTCGTGCTTCAGTGCTTTGACTCCCAGGGACAGGAGTT